>JAOTRI020108612.1:0-23341 GCA_028564885.2 Zoanthus sanctaehelenae | reverse complement strand
CCCCCCAAACAGATAATAAAAGATAATATGGCAGAGCTTCATTGGAGTGCAATACACACATGTAACTGCAGTAAAGTTTTTTCTTTCAAACATGCAAAATTGCATTCTAAACAAAATCTGAACCTCCATTCTTAAAATATTCTTTTAAAATATGGCCATTTTTAGCCTCAACATTCTTATAAAGTATATCCTCATAAAAAAGAGTGTGGTGATATTACAGTATAAAATTACAAGTATCAGGTTTGATGTATTTATTTTTTCTTCACATATGCAATATTTTAAGTATTACTTTGAACACTTGATAAGAGTTGTTACTCACAAAACTTTAAAAATAAATTATATAAAAATTTTTTGAAACATTTGGAGAGTGAGAGTTGGAGAGACTGCTGCCAGAGTGGGGAAAATCTGGCCATCCCCGCTTATTGGAACGAACCCATATCAAAATTGGATTGATGATGATGATGATGATGATGATGAAAATAACCACCAAATAAATTTAAGCAGCTTGTAACTTAGTATGACTCTAACTTAATTAATAATTTTAATTAATATCTTTAAATCAGTGTAAGTAATTCATTCATTCATTCATAAAGTTTGTAATTGGAAACGAGCCATGTATGACCTGAGCTTTTCGATGTGGTAGTATAGCTTATCATAGAGCCAATTATCTCCATTTTAAGTATTTAATATTCATATAGCTGTCAACCCACAAAATTTTAAAATCTTGAAATCATAGGGGATCAAGAAGTACTTGTAACCGTAAAACAATGACAAATGACTTCGTTCTGAATGGAATGAACGTTATTATATCTCATTGTGGCACCATCTTTGCTTGTTTCATGTCTGAAGGAGGAAGGGGGTAGGCACTGCCTCTAGGGTATCCCTTGTTTTGCAAGCTAGGCTACCCATGATTGGCTAACGACATGTAAACAAGTTTTCCCACTAAAGCAAAAGTAAACAGAGAGTAGACAGTGACAAGACAGCCTATTCGTCAATAGTACTTCTTTTGTTTATACGGTGTTTTGATCAACTGGATTTTTGTGAAATCACAAACAATGATTTTTGCCTTGCACAACTTTGGGCAATTCCGCTTATGTTACAGAAAATCTTTAAAAAGCGGGAGATTCGAGTGGTTATCCAGGAAACCGGGAGAAAGGATTGAAAATCTTGAGACTCCTGCCAAATGCGGGAGAGTCGACAGCTATGAATATAACTATAGATTTTGTGTGGGCAATTACCACAGCGCAAAACCTTTTCAATAAGCAAACTGTAGCTTGTTGGCACTTTATATGACTCATGCACTGATTCCTGGCCATCAATCTTCTTATTTAGCGTTTTCTTTTTTTTGTTGAAGCTTTCCAGGTCTTCAAATTGCTTTTTCTATAATACATTTTCCAATAGGAAAAGGGTATTTTGAGGCTGATATGTCACATCTCAGCCCTTTGTCACACCGACCTAGTCTGTAAAATTTCCCTCCACAAATTTCTCCCTCAACCTTTGCACACAAGTCACAGCAATTACAAGGCCCTCGCAGTTTTCCACCTTTGCACATTGTTTGTTTCTCACAGTCATAGATTGCACATGGTTTACATTGCAGTATTCCCCACTGTTTTGTGCGATACTGAATATCATTTGCACTTGTAAAGGATAAAACCAAACAGACAAAAGGCAACACAATCACCAGGCTTGAACATTTAGATTCCAGATTGGTTCCTGAAGGAAGAGCACGAGGTTACATTTGAAATTTAATATAATCAATCATTTAATCTTACGATATGCATGTGCCTTAAGCAAGACATGCACCACTCAATCGCATGCACTCGACCATGTGAAATACTTGAATAAAACTACACTCGATCAAAAGACAAAAAATCTGGTTGTATATTTAACTCTCAACAAAGTATATAGAATTATAAAGATATTTTAAATTGTAGCAGTAATATTTTGATTGAAAACGAATCAAGCTATATAACTATGAATTTCTTTTTTAAGCAATTCAGTTGTAAATGAACTTTTCATAGCACTTTCGGGGAGATTTAAAATGATGCTCACCATTCGTGGAATGCCTGCAGTTTTGTTGTTTTAGTCAGTGAGGTTCAAGAAAAGCCTGTGTAGTATTTCTCACTGTTACATTGATGTAATGACTGAAAAAGGGCGACTAGTATTGTGATGGCTAGTCTGCATTTGGCATTTAGTTATGGTCTTCATGAACTTTCAAGCTTCCCGTATCGGTATTTATCATACACTTACTTCGATATTTACAGGCGTAGATCGGTATAATATAGAACAAATCAGCCACTCATGTCAATCACACATGGTGTATTAAAAACAACCAATCAGAGCGCATGATTTTCATACCATCACCTGTGATTGATACGGGATATTTTACTTTTATCTCTTTTTAAAACTTTTTGATATGGGACTTTTTCTTTTCTTTTCTTGTTATATATATAAAAAAAATTGAATAAAACCAGAATCTCACTAAGTATATGATGAAAAGAAGATTACATATCCGCTTGGACATACGAATTTTATCTTCTCGTATCTTCGCGCGGTTATTAAATATTTTTTAACTATCCACCGCTATTCCCCTCCCCATTGGGGAATACTTGTTAATTAACAACTTGGATTAAGTTTAAACCTAGTTTAAGTAACTTACTTGATTTCTTCATGAAAATCGAGTACGCTCGCACTTTATTAGTGATTACAGCTCTATATTGCCTGGTTCGACATGCAAGAGTAGATATATCAACTTAAAAACAAGATTTTGATTATTGAATCTGTGATTTTGGACACCCTAGCCACCTGCAGAAATTTTCGACTATTTTATAGAACACCAGAACAAATTAACGAACAAAACTTTGATTAGTCCTTTTATCTTTAAAGATGCCAAGATCGATTAAACTTATGTTTTCTTAATTAACGTTGTGATCCTATTGAGCCGGCACAACAAAAGTCTTAATTATTTTTATTGTTATCAGTTGTGACTGTTGTATCGTAAAATTACTTTTATTGATCTATTTGTGTTAGTTTAAATCTTTTTCAAAAGACAAGAAAAAGCTGTTGAACCAACATTTAAACTTTCAAATACAACAGCTATGTTGAGGACACTCTTCCGCTGAGTTAGAGAGAGTTATTTTAGATATGATGTCTTTGTATTTTGAGTTTTGTAAGGCAATACTTATTAAAAATTGATTAGCAAAACTCGAAAGAACAACGGGTGGAATAGCCTGTAAATGTTTTTGCGATTAAATAAGATTTTTCTATAGAGTTGGTCACAGTCTGCTCAGTTGAATGAGCTCATTCGGGCTTTAGAATCGCTTCCTAAACGAAAGAAAGCCGTGTTCTTTTCGTTTTAAAGGTAAGAACTATTCATTTTATTGTAAAATAGTAAACGAGCGTGCTACAGTCCTCTAATCGGGCCGTTGTGGGGCGTTTTCCCGATGTCAAAGAGGGTGTGTTCATTATACGGTTCATAGGAGAATTCCTGTTATCGCCATCCATTTCCTTAAAGACTAAGGTAAATCTATTTCGTTATTGAGTTAGTTCGAAAAGAGAATGGTGAACCCTCTGAAAATTGTTTCTAAGCAAAAGCACTGGAAGTGAATCCAAGTTGTAAGCAGTGTTTTCGAGTTTCAATGTATCGTCAGATTTTAAAATGCATGAATAAATTCTAAACATGATTATGTCACTTGGTTTTGATGTAACTCTGAATGCAAAAATTAATATTCGACTAATTCATTTATTTGCAGCAGGATGAGGCTTCATATCCTCGTCTTGGTTTTCGCTGTAGCAGGTAAGATAAAAAGTATCACTTATAATTTTATTTCACGTCGCCGTCGGCGTTCATTGGATTGGTTTTAATCCATTCCTGAGCTGTTACACTTACAGCAAGCACTTAAAAGTTACGAGTCTTTCAAGCATGACCTTTTTTCTTAACCTGTTAAATTTGATTTAGAAAAAGTGTCTTGCTGAATAATCATTGGTTTTAGTAATTGTTGGTCCGTTATAAAGATGAACTGAGAAAAGTCCTAATAATTTTTTAACACATCAATATCATGACCATGATCGCTTAATTTCTGTGATTGGTTACATCGCAAGCATTCAGACATTTTCATATGTTCACATTTTTATAAGCACAGCTGTAACAACTTGTGTTTGTATATCTTTATTTTGTGTCAGGCTAGATAAAGAAACAAACTGCGTGATTCATTTGTTTCATGTAAGCAGCCGCTCGCATGGCAAAGCCACACTTTGCTTGCGCACGCGGAGCGCGGATGTATCTTTGACGTCGTTCACTTTCACGAACCACGATCTCACCTCACGAAATGATGTTTCTTTTGACTAATTCATTACATTTTTGTTTTTAGTTTGTGCGGAGCCCAACAAAAAGAGACAGACTATTCCTAATGTTGTACTAAACGCACCAGCCGGTGGAAGTGCCTTACCAGCTGACAGTAAGTATTGTAAGAACTTTCAAGAACAAAATGTCTGATTATTTTCAGAACAAGGCTAAATGATTAGATTAGGTTATTCATTTTTTCGGAAACCATTTTATATTTCTTAAGTGTAATAGGAATCAGCTTGTTTTTATAATTCTACTCTTTCGGATGTGCTTCCACTGAACGGTATTTACAAGGGAGCATAATGGGACCGTTTCTACGATATATGTGATCGACCTCCCACATAATCCAAGTAACTGTTTTGCCAAATATTGTGTCGATGATTCAAAGATATTTCTCTGTATCCTTCAACGTTAAAGATTGCAACAAAGCTGTAGCTGCTATGAACATTTGTAATTGACAAATTTAAAACAGTGTACAGGAATTTTACCAGAATTTTACATATAACTCTTGGGTAAAGAACTATCATCTACTGACTCTGTCAAAGATATTGGCCAGTGGCCTCGGCACTGAGGAGGGGGGAAGCCCTTTCTTATTTACAAATGTGATCCTTGTACCAAAATTTACGAATAACGGCAGAGAATATTTGGGTGCTAAAGACGCAGGAAAACGTTTAGTTCTGTGTTATGAAACTCCATGGGAACGAGGTGCTCTTCTTCCCTATATGCTAAGTCATGTGACACTCCAAATATGGAGGAACCCCTAAATGACACAGTGCCCGTTTGTTTGTGTTTCATATAGAGGAAATTCGTTGACGAAATTGTAATTCGGGCATTTAACCTAGCTTGATGTGAAACCAAAATTTACGTCTCAAAATGCAGGAAAAATCGTCTCAATGGGGTTAAAAACTCAAAATTTCCCGGATGAGCAAGCCCTTGGAAGCCCCAACGCTTTCTCGCGCCTGCGGCGCTCGCTGACGGACGCCATTTGCTGCCACCCCCTCAGTTACCGTTACATTTGATAAATGTTTGACTTTGCAGGCTTGCGTGCGTTTTGAATAACGGTTTTATGTTGCGAATGCCAAACAGTGATTGGTAGATTTGAATCTGCCTGCATTCCTTGAATTCCTTTGGTCCTCACCTTGGCTCAGATCATATTTTGAAAACTTTAATTTTGGTTTGGGTATTAGTTTTGTCGGAATGGTACATTTGTGGAATGAAGCTCAAAATCGGCAAAGATATAAATCAAGATCTCTTCGATCAACAACCGTCACCATTGAAATGAGACTTTGAGTATTTGGGGGTTAATTCTACTTCGAAATATGGGAGATCGTGGCATGTTGCCGTCTAGTTTGTAAAATGATGCTTTGAATGTTCTGGGAAGGCGAAACAAATACTTCACATGAGTCAGTTAACGCCGGTTTCAGTTAAATTTTTTGAGATATTCAGAGTTTTATATATTTCAGGCGGTATGCAATTGGCAGAGTTTTATTCATAGGCCTTATAGATTCTGTTTGTTTTACGTAAACAACTTCATATTATTTTAAAACACGATCACATAGGGTGGTCTACCTGTGGTGAACGAGAAAGCCTCTCAGTAATTGTGTTCAATGGCGAACCTCCAGTTTAAATACAAGAACTTTGTTTATTGAATTTATATGGATCAAAATCTTCAATTGCCTTCGGGAGAATTGATTTGAACGTGTGATCCATATCAAAACACCGAACTTGCTGTCTATCGCTTGGCGGTATTTCGATTGATTCCGCTGATTCAAAGCGCCCTAAATCAATGAATGAATGGGCAAAACCCACAGCTATGATCTATTAAACAGTTTTTGCTGTGAAGGTTTGCCTGCTTTTGTGATTTTAAAACTGAAAATTTACTTAATCTCACATTTGACAATTTTTGAATTGAGTGAACTTTGAACCGTTTGTTCTTGGTCGTAGCAGAGAAAAACTTTGTAGTATTATAATTGTCGTCGTTGCGTCGTTGGTTCGTCCTAGAACGTTATTCAAAAGCCATATAATAAATATGTTATTAATCTCATTTGCCTCGTACCGTAAAGTTACGGACCCAAGTTTTTTCCTCATGGCCCGCGCGTCTCGCGCTTTGTCAGGTTTTTAACTTACGGTACGATCCTCGTACTCGGTTAATGGTCGTTTTTATGCTACAAACGCTAAAGTCGTCTGAGACGATATAAAAACCGTAAATAAGACAGACGACTTTAACGTCTGACGACTTAAACGTCTTCTTTTAAGTGCGTCCGAACGACGCACTTAACAGACGACTTTAACGTCTCAGACGTTAAAGTCATCTGGTATAAAGACGGGACGTCGTCAACTAGGACGCATTTATGCTTTAACTCGTTTCCAGTGTCTTCCGAGAAAAGAGCCTTGTCGTTTTTTCAGAAAAATCTTCTTTTTTAAATAAGGTCGTCTACTTTTGTGCGTTCCGTTTTTACACAAAACGACTTGCGTCTGCGTCTAGAAGACTTTAACGTCTCTTGCATAAAAACGGCCAGTAAGAGGTATGTATAGTTCTAGTCCGATATATCAGCACCCAACTCGCTTGATAATAATACAAAGTAAGTTCGATATTTGCTAATGAAAAATTGAAAATTGATCGTACAAAAAAAAAATCAGTGATGAACAAAAGTAATATTCTTTTGTTCAATCAAAAGTAATGGCGCACGTTGACAGAAATTAGCAATACAACGTAAACTGAAAGAATTAATTCATGTTTTGCTTTATACGTGTTTATTTGTTTTTTTTTTCAGAACGAAAAGTTCTACACCTGGATTTTACTAAAACCCAAGGTAATGTAGTGATCGACACATCCGGGTATGCCAACAATGGTTACATGATGGGCGGAACAATCCTGGTCAAGTTTCCCACAGGCGCTTGCGGTAATGCAGCTTATACCTACTGCGGTGATATATTGTTTCATGGCGATACTTTTCAGGTATGTCAATCATAAAAGTAATATATTTCGGCTAGCTAAACCAACTTTCTTCACCTGATTTTGGCATGCTTTAAAGTGCATATGGCACGGGTTATTTTTTTTTGCGTTTCTCGCATTTTATGCTTGAGAAGGACGTTTTTGATATTTCAAGAAAACCCATTTTACTCTCCATCGCAGTGTACTTGTTTTCTTCAAGGAAAAGTTTCAAACAGTGTGATGTCACAGGCGGAAGTCACGCGGTATTTTGGCCGCGCAGAAGGCAGACACTTTTTAAGCTAAAATCAGCATTTTCAGCTCGTTTTAAAACAAAGAGAAACAATTTCCCGCAGAAAATAACTTCAGTTTATAATTAAAGATACAATAATTAATTAAATAATTGTAATCAAATAATAAATAATGAAATATTGAATTATATTTAAAGAGCCGCTCGCGGCTCGGTAAATATCCATCACTAGCTACCTCCACTTCGTGGGATAATTGTTAATTATTTCCAAATGATACCCGTATTCATGTTATGTTCTTTAGAAGATCAACACTATCGTTCAATGCCTTGTTCTATTTTGTCTTTCTATCTCACTATATTTCATTATTTCAAACCGCTCACAAAAACAAGAACAACTTAATCCTTTCACTCCCAGTTGAATTATTAAGTTCTCCCAACTTAAGGTCATACTTTTTATTGAGAACGTTTGGGAGAATTTCACTTTTAATCATCAGTAGTTTGCTTTGTTTGATCAATTGTCATTTTCTCGTTACTAAATGTCTTATTTCGCATTTGTTATATAAGGAGAAATTGAGTGTTGATAACTGATTGGGGGTGAAAGGGTTAAGAACAAATCGAGGCTGAAACATCAAAAAAATTAGGAAAGTTCCAGCCTTGGTAAAATGTAATGGTCCCTATAATCAAAAAAACATATATTGTTTTCTCTTATGCGAGAACGTTGTCGGTGTTTTCTCTTTATGGTACATCAACTAGACATACAACTTATATATGAGGGAGAATTCTGAAAATATATCATTTTTGTAGCTACAGCTAATATCACCAGTAGCTACTTTGTCATGGTGCTATGTAAGAGGATGAGGGATGTAACTAATAACCACAGGGTACCCAAGTAGACGGTCATTTTTTGTAGCTACAGCTGATATCACCAGTATCTACTTTGTCATGGTGTTGTGTAAGAGGTTGACCACAAGCAATATGGGGATACGTAACTAACAACCACAGGGTACCCAAGTATACGGTCATTTTTGTTGCTACAGCTGATATCACCAGTAGCTACTTTGTCATGGTGTTGTGTAAGAGGACGAGGGATGTAACTTATAACCACAGGGTACCCAAGTGCATATTCATTGGACTATAGCAGTCACACAGGGTACCCAAAAAGACGGTCTTTTTGAATATTAAAACAGACTACAGAAAAGGCATTCGCTCTATATCACTCGCCAAAGACAAGAATTTTATTGCTATGGCAACATGTCCATGACTACCTATTTTCTATTTTTAGCTTGACATTGATCATCGCAGTTGTGTACACATTTAAAAGTAAAAGGGAATGTTAAATCTCACCTATTGTTATATCTATCGGTATTGAAGATTAACTCGAAGAAACTTCTTGATTCAAGTCAAAATGCATACATGTAAAAAGGAAGAGGTTTGATACCGTGGTCGCGTGTAAGATTATCAGCGGTATGATGTAGGTTACGCGGTATTGAGAGTTTAAACGTGGCAGTGTGCTTTAAAATTTTGACAGCTGTTGGACGATTGATGTGTTGCAAACTTACGACCATTGCGACCATTTTTGCGATCTATCCCTTGCAAAGTTACGATCGACCATTGCGATTTTGCGACAAGATTTTTATAGCAGCTTCTTGCTTCTTTTAATCATTGTACTATCGTAGCCTACGGCATAAGTAACCGCTGACACAACTTATTGTGCCATCAATCAATCGGAAAACGGTGTCAACGTTTTTATGTGGCAGTTGTCGTGTGTTGAGGGTTAAGTCTTAGTTCCATGAAAAATGAAACACCGATCGCCAATCAGAAGTTAGTATTTTGGTATTAGTGGTAGTAAATTAATGAATCGTTCACTGTTTTTTATACAGGCAAAGCCTCTGGAGGCAATAACCGTTGCTGCTTGGATTAACCTTAAGGATACTGAAGGCAGTCACTCGGTGTTTGATACAATTGGTATGACACACGCTTGTGGACAGTACCACTTTGAAGTGAACAATGGCGCGGTGCGTTGGTTCCACCGCAACCAGACACAATACACCATATTCAGCACCACCGCCGAGGGAACTCAGGTTCGTAAGGGTAAGTAGTAGGTTTTCTTGTTTTTGTATGAAGCTAATTTCTTTACTAATTAAGTAACTAAATATAGTATTTCGGGCATAAACTAATACAATAAAAGTCATAACGAGAAGCTAAGACATGTTTTACATACAATACTCAGAAACTTGCGTCACGTTTTCACAGACATAGTTTAGTTTATAAAGTTAAGTGCGGACATGTGGATGTGATGAGTTTTACATTGGAGAAACAGGCAGAAGATTAGAAGAACGGATAAAAAATCATAACACAAGAGATAAATCTTCATCATTATACAGACATGCACTTGAAACAGAACACCCGCCTGTAAATTTTGATCATTTTTTAGTTTTGAATGACGGTCTTAACAATTATAAGAAAAGAAAGCTGTCTGAAGCATTGTTTATTAAAGAACAAAAACCAACTCTAAATGAACAAGATCAATCTATCACCTTGACACTGTTTAACTAGATAAATGTACATTCATTGTATTACTTCACATTATTCTGAAAATGGCTGTCGGATGAAAGCCGAAATATTATTAAATAACATCCAAAATATGGAATGCCTTCTCGTTTTGACTTTTATTTTAGTTAAGTAAGCGATGGTGCAGGCTCTTATCTCCAGTTTCTGTGGTGTTAAGCGGATGATAGTCTTTGACTCCCCCTGGACGGGACACTAATCCATCGCAGGTTAGATCTCAATAGTCCCTGTTACTCATTTATTGACCTCGCGAGAATCGAAACCTGAGTTATCTTTGGCGTAGAAAAGGTCGCACAATGTAGAAATGGTACTGGATTAAGAAATTGAATGCGAATCGATTAATTAACTGCGCCACCTATGCTCGCCGGATAAAAGTACAAAAGGAAGAAATAAGAGAAAAATAACATATATAGCCCTTGGCGGGAATCGAACCCCACATCTTCGGTTTATTAGTCCGACGTGCTAACCATTACACCACAGGGACCAACCACGCTGGTAACGCAGCCGGACAACGTTATATAGATGGTAACTGTAGGGATAGCATACAACATTTGATAGTGAATGAACGAATTAGAGTCTTGAAAAATAATGTGTTTGTCAATTAATGAACAATGTAATGAAAATCTGTCATTTCTCTATGAATAAGATATGAATTATCTAAATACTTTAATAAGTGGACAAAACGAAAGCTGAATACTCCATATTGAAAAACGTTATATTTCGGGGTAAGCGTGTAGCACATGCCATTCACGTCGCCTAAAGCATTGGATTGGGAGGTTTGGGAGAGGGATACTTAATTTTTCGAAGAAAGTTTAAATGAGATTCGATTTTCAAATACGACTTTGTTGTTACAATAATTTTTTACTTAACCCTCATATTCTTTTTTCGGATATTTACGTATATCTTCATGAGTGTTTCTACATTTACAGGTTTCGAAGCATCACAAAACAATACTTTAGAAAAGCGGACGGAGTTCTCGTGTTTTATGACGTCACAATGGAATCCTCTTTCATCAATCTTAAAAGTTGGATGGCCAGCGTTGAGGTACGAAATAATTGATGAAAAACAACTGTTGAACAACTTGGCCAATGGCCTCATGGGCTGTTCAAACTCGTAGGCCATAAGGGCGAAAGGTTTAACTATTTCGTCAAAAAATAATGTACATGTTAAATTGTATATGAAGTCCTCCAATGTTGCAAACGGGACTCATTACGATTTTGATCCGCAGTCCTTTCTCTTTTTTTAGCAGGCTATCACAACTGGACCACTAGTAAAGTAATCAATCGGAATGCAGGATGCTTGTTAGACCGTTAGGTTTTTACTAAATATCTGTATGTGATTTATTATTGAAGACTATATAAGTTCCTCAACTATTGACATAGTTATTTATATTCTGAAACTTTATGAGAGCGCCTTTAACATATTTTGTTATCCTACATGTACCCTTAGGAAGGGGCGGACGAAAAGGCTACTGTCATGGTGATAGGCAGCAAGACAGATTTGGTAGAGGATCCCGACTCGAGAGCCGTCAAGAAGCAAGATGGAGAGAAACTTGCCGAGGTAATCACAATGACACACATAACTCTTTATTGGCCTGAAATCTCCTAGTAAACGTATACAAAATGGACGAGAATCCCCTCAATCTAACAAAAGCCCAATTTTAGAATCCATTGGCTCATGTGAAAATATCCTTATTTAAAACATCCTCGATATCATATTTAGATTAAAAACAATTTGAAATAATGCAGAACACTGTAAATCCCTATAAGTTAAGCTGGGACAAAACGCATTTATGCAGAGTTTTTATTATACTTCTTTTCAAAGTTTACTCTTACGTCTAATTCTTCTGAGTAATTTACTGAAAATACAATATAAACTTTTTTCAGAACTATAAAGCGCTTTACTATGAAACAAGCGCCAAGAACGGATCAAACATTATTGAAGCCATCACAAAACTGGCTGAGTAAGTAACAATTTTTACGTTCTAGATAACACACACAGCTTTCTAACAAGGGTAATTCTTATTCATATGAAAAAATGTTTTAGTTACATGGAACTACGGCGTCTCAAGGATTTACAAGGGAAGATATGAATTAATCTTTGGAGGAAGAGCGAGGGGACGTTCGATCTAGGAGGGGGAGGAGTACGAACTACCTCTAAGGGAGGGGGGATGAAAGTAACACGATCGATCTTTAACCGAACACAAGTTTTGACATTTAGGGTCTTGGAAAAATTAAAAAATGTGATTTTCTCTTAATTTCTAGATTGATTGCAGCACTTTTATTTCCTGCTTCTGTGACCAAAAAGTATATGATAGCGATGTCTGCCCTCGAAAACACTTCTAAGCATTTATTGCATTTTTGGTGGTTTGAAGGATAAATCAAAATGGCATTTGTACTCAATAAAGTCATTAAACACAGAAGTACTAATATATTTTTCTAGCCTTATCCGAGAAGACGTTAAAGTCTAAATATTTACAGATATTAGAGCAAAGGCAGCACCTTTTTCTTAATCATTTTCAGACCCCGGGTGTTAATGTCGCAGGGAATTTTGAAACCGCCCCTCTCCAACGATAGACTGAAACCTCGACAACTAGACTAACCAGACTTAATAGTTTGAGACATATATTACAAAAGAAAGCAGCACTTGGGATTAGTACAATGTATTGCCATATTTAAGAGACAGCAATCACCCAAGACGTGTTATAAAATGCTGAAAGACCTTTTTCCTTATTTACAGGATTTTACAAGAAAAAGAAGATGAGCAAATACAGGATGCTTTACGTCTATCAGAAAATAAGAAGAAATCGAAATGTTGTAAATCTTCATAGTAGCAACTAATCTGCGAAAATTCCAACAGGGTTCACCTTGAGAATGAAAAGTGAAATTCCATGACTTTCCCATGACTCAGATAGTACAAGAAATCAAAAAATCCACTCCAAAGAAAAGGGGTTATTATATAAGTACTGAGATATATTTGTTTGAAAATTAAGAAATAAAATTCGTATCATTTTTAATTTCCTGAGTTTTGATTGGTCATACGATATTTTTCACGTGTGAAAAATATCGTATAGCCAATCATAGCGCTGATACGATTTTTTTCACTAGTGACGAAAGTTGTATCAGGTTTTCCCGCCTGCGCAGTTGCTCTTTGTTGACAACAGTTTTAATGACAATGGCTGAGTTGGCTTGTTCAAGATTTGCTCAAGTTTCTGTTGACGGGTTTATAGAAAATCAAGAAAACGAAAAACACAACAGAATGTTGCACTTTTACCAGAACTCCTAGTATCATGCATGTAAACAAGAAACGAAGAAAATACAAAATATTTTACCATTACAACTCAACAACTATCTGAGCGAGTTCGTCCTTGCTTTTCGTAAAAAAAGATGGCAACGAAGAATATGAACCAAATTCTCTCCGTTCGATGTTTACAAGCTTTGAAAGACACATAAAAAGGTAAATTATGGCCATAGTATATTCAAGGGCAGAGAGTTTGAACGAGCAAGAAAGGCTCTACAATCAAAACAAAAGGAGCTTATGCAGGAAGGCAAAGGAAACAAACCGAACGCCTCTGTCGCTCTAAGCAAAGACGAAGTCAATGTTCTTTATGAGAAAAAACTTTTAGGAGTTTCAAGTGCTGAAGCTTTACTAAATACCATTTGGTTTAACAACACCATTCATTTCGGACTCCGAGGTGAATTTAATTCTAATTTGCAAATTTTTCTTTCCTTTCTTGAAGGAGTTCTAAAAACGCTGGTCAGTTGAGTGTTTGCCATGTATTGAAGGCATTTTCCAACATTTTTAAATCAAAACATTTTATGTTTCTGCAGATTTTGCAGTTCTTTTTTATGTAATTTCAAGCTTCATATTTAACCAAAAAAATTAAATGAGTTTGTAAATTTTTTACACGTTTTGTGAAATTAATGATAGATTAAACTTAAGACTATCAAAAGCTATCTTACGTTTTTTTGTTATTTTTATTTGTTTTTTTGCAGTACGTACTATCTCAGTACTTATATAATAAAAAAAAATTACTTCATGGTTGGTTCACTTTTACGACATTTATTCACTCATCAGTGTGAGAATTCGCTAAACTCACTCGTTCGCAGCGCTCACTCGTTCGTTGTAGTGTATCTTCACAACTCGTAAGTAAATATCGTACGCGTTCACCAACCATGAAGTAATCTCTATTTCTCGCTCTTTAATTCAACTTTAAATGCCCAGTGTTATGTTCTTGTATTTAGAGAAAAACACTAAATTTATTAATGTAATGTGCAACGTGTGTGTGATTCAGTTGCGCTCAATTATATTAATATTTCATTCGCCAAAAACTATAGCTCAAGGAAAAAATAGAATTTCACGACTTTTCCTGGCCTGGAAAATGCACTTTTAAACTCCACAACTTTTCATGACCGTGTGAACGCTGGCCAAATGTTTTGCTCAGTGCTACAAAATAACAGCCATTGACAGCAAAACATCAAGTCTTCAAATACCTCGGCAAAAGCGAACTCTGGACAATACCAGGTTTTGAAACAAAGTCACAGCGACAATCTCGAGTTTGGTGATATAACAATCGAAATTTCTCGGAAAATATGCTGATCATTTTTAAATAGCAAATTCCCAAGGAAGTTTCACAGTGATAAAAATGATAATCTATAACCCAAAGTGGCTAAGTGGATAATATGAAATTATTAAAAATATTTATGAAAGGTACCTTATTTAGAACAAGCCACAGCTAACCAAGACATATTTATAACAATGATAGGTAGAATATGTAAAATTTACCAGTTACAAGATATGAAATTGTACAAATGAATTAACAACTAAACAACAGCACGACACTAAAGTTATTCTCCAACTGAAAACTTTTGAATCTCGTTTATAATAATGTATTTGGTGCCGTGCATGGGAAATGACAAAAAGTAAACCGTTAAACAGCAGCAGTGCAACAGAAATTATCTCAACTTAACACAAATAATTCTTTAGTCACCGAAGAAAATTGTTTTGGATGGGTCTTAAGAAAATAGCAAATGCATATAACCATTCTGTACACAAATCCATAACAAAAGAAAAGCAAAAAATAAGATTTCAACATAGGCTTAAATTTAACTGAGCTTTTAACTCTGACCCAGCCCTGCCTTATGCTGAATTGGATAACACTTTCACCATTCTATTGTAAAACCCCAATTTTAGTTCTATGATTGGATAATTTCTCAATGGCGACTTGACAAACGGCTTCTTTTGTGGTTTAAATTCCTTTGCCACCAAGTGAGTGTTTCCATAGTTCCTTCCAACTTCAAGAGAAGGTAAAATATCTTTACCTCAAATAAACGAAAAGTAAAGTAACGTTTTTCGTCCGGTTTGCAAATTGGACAGCTGTATCCAGCAATCTCTATCGTCTTCATTTAGTCAGTTTAACAACTAATCAACGACACAAACAAAATTCCATGTTGCATGTTTAAAGCAACTTTTTCAGTTGTGAACAGGAATGATTCGTCAAAGAAACAATGTCTAAAATATATACAAATTCTTGCGAAACCAGATCAACCAGTATTAGTACTTACGTTTCTCTTAGAACTGCATCATACAAGTATCTTCGACAACATACCATTAACTTTTATTCATAAATATATGTTTCCACCTTAGTCATAACTACAAAACTATCATCTGAATCTCACTGTTACTATTCTCGGTTGCTCTTGGGGCTGTTTAGCCAGTCTCTTTTCCTCAGACAGCGGAATATTGGACCAGTCAAACGTTGAATATTGCATGATAGAACGCTGAGTTCCTCGGCGTTTGATTGCCTCTTCCAAAGATTTATCGCGACTTTCACTGAAAAAAATGAGAAAAAGTTTGAAATGTAAATCAAATGCATTGATATGCATCAATAAGAATATAAATTTCAGAATAACTAAAAAATGTAAGCTGGCTTGGCATGGCTGGCTTTTAATTGCTTTAGATTCAAATTCAAAACAATGGAGGAAGATCGTTCCAATTAATTGAAGAAGTTCTTTAGAAGAAATTAGATGTCGTGGTATCATCAGTCTGGTATACAGACACAATAAAATGAATTTTATTTCATACACTGAAATTGTTTCTCTACTAATGTCCGCCAAAGTTTCACTCAACTTCGTACCCAGGTTTATTCAACAGTAAATAACAAATTGTTGAAAAATTAACCTGAGTACTAGTTTGGATTACGTGAGTCTTTGCTGAAGTTTTAATTATAATCTGTTTCATTGGCATACAATTTCACATAATCAGCAAACATCCATGCAAGTCGGAGATTTAAAACATAAGAAAGCTTGTATATTGTGCGAATAAAGAGATTGCCCTTTTCACCCACACTTCACGAAGTTTCTTAGGAGACTAATATGTATATTGTGCGGATAAAGAGATTACCCTTGTGTTTGTTCAGGTTGTCATTGTGCTACGTGGAAAGGAGTTTATGGCTCTTCCTGCATGGGACACTTATCGACTGCAGTTGTGGGTACTCATTTATGGCTCTTCCTGCAGGGGACACTTATCGACTGCAGTTGTGGGTACTCATTTATGGCTTTTCCCGCATGGGACACTTATCGACTGCAGTTGTGGGTACTCATTTATGGCTCTTCCTGCATGGGACACTTATCGACTGCAGTTGTGGGTACTCATTTATGGCTCTTTCTGCATGGGACACTTATCGACTACAGTTGTGGGTACTCATTTATGGTTCTTCCTGCATGGGACACTTATCGACTGCAGTTTTGGGTACTCATTTATGGTTCTTCCTGCATGGGACACTTATCGACTGCAGTTGTGGGTACTCATTGCAAACGTACATTTTTTATCCGTTTAGGCCTAGTTTTTACAAGTAAACGCCGAAAACGATTAGTTTAGCCGGTTATTTTTGAAACGCTAGCTATTTGTTTACGTGTAAACGGTCGAAAACGATCCATGAACGATTAGTGTCTAAAGGTAGATATTTTTATCAGGATAAAAATTTACCCTGAGTTAGCTTCAGGGGAAAAGAAGGTTACTGTACACGAGGATTCAAACGTCTACAGGGCCGGGATTACAATACAACTAAAATATGACTAATCAAAAACTTCCTATGTTCTCTTACAATATTCAATTCATGCCAAAAAAACATAATGGAAAAAGGATGGGGACGAATGGAGGGGGGATAATCTCACCTTGTTTCCTCGACAAACAGTGACTTCTTCGATGTTCCAGCACTTGCTTTGGGATAAAAAACATAATTTCACATTACGTTTGATTGTTTTAAAATTCTGGAAAGAAACTAGCAGTTAGTGTTATAAGTAGAGGTTTCAAAGGTCCGTATTTGAATTTCTTTTTTTCTGCGATATATTCATTTGACTACGTGAGAATTTGCAGTATTTATGTTTCAATCTTGGAATGCTGTAAAAATCTTCAGAATGTTAGATATACTTTTGTAGAATAAATTATGTTAATGCTGTAAAAATCTTCAGAATGTTAGATATACTCTTGTAGAATAAATTATGTTAATGCTGTAAAAATCTTCAGAATGTTAGATATACTCTTGTAAAATAAATTATGTTAAGAGTTGAAACCGTGCCTAAAGCACGACAAAAAGGACCGTTTTTAGGCCTCAAAAGATACATAAGCTTACCCCAACGTTATTTCGCCCAGTCACAAAACCTTGTTTAATTTTGTGCACTCTACACGAAGTAAAACCCCAGCGTTGAAGCCTTGCTTTGCTAGTTAAGGGTCGCCAGGGTTATAGGGAGCGGCGATCGAATGGCAACAAAACATTTTAAAGCGTATTATTAAACAAAACCAACTTGCAATTAAAGGATATACCTTAAAAGGCTGTTTTCATGAACTCGCTTAATGTAAAATACAGTTGGACTGAAAATGAACAGCTCCTCCCGAAAAATACTTTTTTAAGTTCTTGTATCAGTTAATCTTATGAACTCGGACAATTACTCCCTCTCAAAACGTTAATAGACCTTTAGATCCAAGAACGAGTATAAGCTTTTAAGCGCACGCGCACTCTAACCTGCAAACTCGTAGTCGAGAGGACGACTTTTGCTTGAAATCTCGTCCTGTCGACAACGAGTTTGCTGGTTAGAGTGCGCGCGCACTTAAAATGTCGTACTCGTTCTCGTACTCGAATCTAAACGGTATGAATTTTCGTCTCTAAGGTCAAATTAACTTTATCTTTCAAAGCGACCTTGTTTTAGAAGACTTTGTTTTAAGAAAAATAATATCAATGTATTAAAACCTCAGGCTCAGTCATACTGTACTTAGCATCAAAGCGACTTTTAATATAATTAAAATATTATAAATTTGAGCTGACAGTTGTGTTTGGGCACGTGTTATTAGCTTTCCTTACTGTACTTCATTCAAGGGAGTATGCCTTGCTCTCCCCAGAAGAGTAAGGCAAGTCAAACTGAGACGGATGGGAAGGAGGCTAACGTCTTATTGCCTTGATCATAAAAACTAAGTTTTGCGTTGGTTTTCGGCGTGGCTTTGAAAATCCATAAATCAAAATGGTAAGTTAATTGCTTCGACCTAAAGGATGATTATATCTCCTTGATTAAAAACGCGGTCAAATAAACTGCAGTAAAAAAAACATTACAGAACAACATAATGTTGTAGTTTTTCAAACCTATTTATCTTAACGTTTCGTCTGCTGTATATTTTTTATAAAAATTTCTTCAATGCTTTTAATCAAGTTACAACGGTTAATGAAGCAAAAAGTTGATGGTTATCTCCTGTTATAAATTTATAACAGTTTATAAATTACTACAATCACACAAAAAAATGATGCAGAGATCATTTTTACTTACTCAACCCTTCGTCAAGGCTATCCATAATATTAGATGGTGGAGAAAAAAACACTCTGGGTGGAGGTCCCCGCACGCGACACCCAAATGCTAGAGTGTCCTTGATGTCCTCCCGTTCCTTCTCATACTTTCTGATTGCACATTTGCGCTCGTCCTCTCGCACTTCTACAAAAAAAAAGATCCAAAAAAGAGAGTGAATAATCTAGTTTTAACAATGATAACGACAATTTTTTATTTAGCACCTACATTAGGCTACAATATTAAATAAAATAAGTTAATTGCAAAGATTTATTATCATATTTTTAGTTGCAAGCTAGGTGGAATTAACATATGCGGGCTATACCAAGCCAGCTAGCTTTAATATCTTAATTATTTACTAGTATTAAGGTCACTTATGTTTAAAATTTAGTATATTTTAAAAGAGACAAAGCATAGGAAAAATATATACAATGTAAAAATATAATATATAATGTAATAATGTAATGAAGAAAAATGTATACAAAATAATAATAATAATACTGTTTATTTCCAAAATAATCACACCGGAAAAGCCAGTGAATTGCAAATTTTGGTAATAGATAATAAAACGATTACAACTCTATACACATATATCACAGTTATAACAATACAATAATTGATGGGAAATTATGCATTATACACGCAAATTACACTACAATGCACTTAAGTTAGCTCTACTGCTCATTGTTGAGAAAAAACTGTTCTTAAATCTTTGAATTCTACATTTGAACATTAACAGTTTATGCGAGTTACTCAGAGTACGCCCATGAGTTGAAGCCCTTGTAGGGGGGATGAGGCTGTGAAGACGTGAGCCTGGAAAACAAATCTTCTTAAAGGTTTTTATACAAATGTCAAGACGTCTTTCATCAAGACGGGGATATCCAGATTCTTCTAGGGCTTTGTTATAGGAGAGGTCAGGAAATACAATTCTAAAGAGACACTTATGAAGTAACTCAAGTTTGTCGGACAAGTAAGCTGGTAATAGTGTCCCCCAAACTGGGCAACAATATTCAAGAATGGATCGGATCAGTGCACTGTACAAATTTAGTAGATGTGTTACAGGCACACCAGCTCGTTTCATAGTTTGAAGAATGTAAAGACGTTTAGAACCCTTAGATATCAAAGTAAACAATATGAGGAAAATATATGGAATATAGGAGTAACAAACATTATTGCACATCAAAAATTAAAGTTAAAGAAGAATATGTATCCATGTGCTACTTTAAATATAAATCCTGTAACTCCTTTTATTACATAGATATGAGTGTATTACTGAAAAATACGCTACTCGTAGATTTCATATAAAACTACATCCGAGATACGAGTGACATATTTTCCATATCCTCAATAGTCAAGATATTGTTGACGTCATTCCTTTGTTTTTTCCGTCTTTTTCGTTTTTCTATTTTCGAAACACTCGTATCTATGTAATGGAGTGGATGTAGAGGATCTTCGGGTAACCATGTGTGACCGCGAGGTGTGGCGAAATGTTGTGCGGGGAATCTCGGCCGAGGCCGAAGGATGATGATGATGATGATCTATGTAATAAAAAGAAAATTACACGTTGGCTTAAACATGTGAACTTTTTTTTCTCGTGGAAAAAAAATTTTTTTACCACTCGAAAATAAATGTCATATGTTTGCGCCACCATGTAATATCCTCTATGTACTGTAGATTTTGCAAATACCCTGAAGAAGGTTGCTGTATACAACTGAAACGTGGAAAAATAAAAGAAAAAAAATTACAAAATCTCAAGCCCATGGACTGCTCACTGGTTCCAATTTTTAAACATGTAGACTTAACGTGTATAACTGATGTGGAAGCGAAAAGTGCACACGTCAAAATCGGGTATCACGAAATGTCAATCAAGCTCTCAGTAATTTAACGGCGGAGTATGCCAAAATATCTCATTCATGCTACTTTGAAGACAAAACATTCCATTCATAGCAGTTGGAAGACAAAAAAGTCTCGTTCTGCTTACTCCTGGTATGTACATACAGCACATGCGTGGCATATTGTCGCTGACCATTCAACAGATTAGATTTGCCTGCTCTCTCTTAGCTGGGCAACAAGCGCTTCTGTTGATTTTTGGCAAGACTTTTCTAATTTGGCAGTGCAAATATTGGGGTGAGAGCAAAATGCAAGAGGAGGGGGTAGTGGTGGGGAAGCAAGTTTCCTTCCTTCCTGCCCATCCCCTACCCCCTCCTCTTGCCCCAATTTTTGGTGGAATTATGACTTTATTTAGGTGTCAAGTCTTATTTAGCTGGCCAAAGGTCTACTAATTAACAATTAGACCTTGAAGACGAATGGACTACGAGTAATAGTCCATGAGGCCGTAGGCCAAATGGACTATTCAAACTCGTAGTTTATGAGGCCGAGAGGTCTAATTGTTTTAGTATCACCTAACTAGTTGGACAGAAAAAGCAATAACCGGCAACAACAACAAAAAAAAGCAATAACCGGTTTTCAAAACCGGCGAATTTCGCTACTCGATGACTATTACTAATAGACCACTAGTAGCGCAGCCAATCAAAATGCTGGATTTGCAATAGTCCACTAGTTGGGTGATACTAAATAGCAATAAAGGCCCTAGCAGCTGATCCGACAAATTATATTTGAAGAAAAAAAACCGCTGTTCGATTTAAGGAAAATCCCGGGTGTCTGACCACAAGTAACCCAAGCTCATAAAACGTATACAATGATAAATCTTATACTTCGATGTATAAACATGAAATAAAATTAAAACAAAAAATTCTTGTGGCACTTACTTGCTTTCTTCTTGGAATATTTGGGTCGTTTGTATCCGAAAGTTAGTTATGAATCATCTCTATAGAGATAATTTTTAAAGTGCTTTTGGGCATAAACCTTGGGATAGCCGAGATTTAAAATGTTTGGAACTTTTGTGTCAATTATTGAGTCCAAATGAATTTTTTTAAAACTACTCTATTGTCTAATATGGTTATTTTGTATTTCAGAAAGGAGTATTCATTAAGGTTAATGCAATGTCAACAGAAGTAGATCCTCAGTGATCCTGGACACAACAATATTACTTGATAGTAAATTGCCAGGTATGAAAAGGACATTTTTTCAAATTAATAATTTGCTTGTATATTTAGCAACAGTGTTTCTTCTTTAGAATTTGAGTCTTTTCATGAACAATGGTGGCCTGGTGGTAGACTAACAAAATAGAAATTGAAAATCACAATTAAATTGAGCAAAATAATCAAAACACTACCAATAATGATCATATTCGCCTTAGATTTGGCAAGAGTCGAAGGTAAAGCAGTCACTTTGAGTGCTGTTCAGTTTCTGCTACACTTGACATTCTGTCTGATTGCTTATGATCTTTGCTCAAACTTCTGATAAACCACATTACCAGACCGTTCGCACTACAGCATGCGGTCAATCGTGCGGTGTGTCAGAGTGTGTCCTACTCATGTGGATCAATGTACTACTTGTTCATAAAATCGTCTATAACTCGCCAGCCAGCCAGAGGGCCTGCCCCCACTCCACCCCCCACTGAAAAAGTCCTAGCTACGACCATGGCCTCGTTATAAAAACGGGTGAAAGTCTATTCATAAAACATTTATCCGGTATTTACTGTTTGAATTATTTTCGAAACAAACCGAATCAAGACTGAGTTACAACCAGACTAAACTGCCAGGAAACGCCTGTAATAAAACCACCATGCTCATATTATACACCGCAAGCACCCAATCTAACAACGGCATTATTGATTATTTTATTTATGGTTGATCGGGTATTACATTTATGGTTGTTAATTATTACATTTATGGGTAATACACAGCGTTTCTCTTTCTATTAGAAAGTTCTAGTCTTAGATTATAATATGTAATTTTACTCTGCATATTATCAGAGCAGTTTTAAAGCTGGTTACCTAAGACTCGCTGTTGAAACAAATATTGCAATTTGAAAGCATGAAAGTTCACAGTCTGCATGCAAATAATAGAAATAAAGTTTTCTAACCTCTCAGTAACATGTTTAATGTTTGTTCCCAGTCGGCATTTGACAAGGTTTTGAACTTTTGTTATTTAGCTATAAAACTGCCGGATTTCAAACCAATAGGAGAAAACCTCCCAAATTGGAAACTCTACTACTTGATAGATTTGACATAAACGTTTTGACGTTCTCCCAAACCCAAAGTATGATATGTTTTTTGCCCTAAGATCATTGAGCCAAAAAAATCATTTCAAATGGTGCTGTTTAATTTTCCGCCAGGTACAAAAATTTAAACAATTCAGTTGACAGAGGTGGCGCAGATGTTTTTAAACTTTATGAAGCACAGTCTAGCGATACTGACTTTATTATTTGAAATAACTTTTTTAATAATATGAATAGTAAAATTACTGCAATCTGATTGGTCGAGAGCCTCCCTATAAATCCCAAACAGTGCA
>JAOTRI020108601.1:10000-13273 GCA_028564885.2 Zoanthus sanctaehelenae | reverse complement strand
TTTCAAGGACATTTTTCAAAATTCCATTTTTCCAGGACTTTTCCAGGCCTGGATTTTGATTTCTAAAATTCAAGGACTTTTCCAGGATTTTCCAGGACTTGCGAACCCTGCTCTGACAACACGCGGATATGTAGTGCTCACTTCGAAGGTGGCCACAAGATGAGCAGAAACCATCTGCCATCTATTTTTCCATGGACTGAAAAGAAAACTTCTAGACGTTTGTTGAAGCGGTTAAGTCTGGAGGAAGTAAAAAACTTGCGAAGGAAACGAAGGTTTGGTTCGCTTACAGCACAAACTGAATGCGAAACAAGCTTTGAGCAAGATGAGCACCCGTGTGAAGCTGCTCTTGGAGGAACGACCGAGATCCTGGATCAGGTCGGAGAAAAAAAGGTGTTAAATGAAGGCATTAGGGAGGTCAGCACTCAAACCGAAACTTGTGAAACTCGACCAAACGAATTTGAAGACCCGAGGCAAGAAATTAAAAAGTTGAAATCTGAAATTCAAACCATGAGAAAGGCTGAGAATGCTCGTTTTGATATTGAACACTTCAAAAGTAATGATGACATTTCTTTTTTCACAGGTTTTCCCAACAACGACGTTTTAATGCTGTGCTATGACATAATAAAGTGCAAAAAACATGAGTTATGGAAATTATCAAAGAAAACAATTTGATCAGCCGATTTTTTCTCAACAAGGAAGATCAAGAACCCTCACTATATTTCAGGAATTTGTCCTTGTTTTGATGAGGCTGAGACTGGAATTGTTTGAGAGAGACCTATCTCATTGATTTGCCATCTCCAAGTCTACTGTCTCAGTTATTGTTAGGACTTGGATCCGATTTTTAAGGCTGGAACTACAAGAACTAATTTTAATTCCTCCAAGAAATGTGTTGAAAGCTAAAATGCCAAAACTTTTTAAGGAGTACTACCCCAACACAGCTCTAATTATTGATTGAACCGAGGTACAGATGGAGAGCCCTTCTGCACTTGATAGTCAGTCCGCTTGCTACTCCTCATACAAATCAAAGCCTACAATGAAAAGACTTGTTGGCATAACACCAAGTGGAGTGATTGGTTTTGTGAGTGATTTATATCCCGGCAGCACAACTGACAAGGAAATCACTGTTAAAAGTGGCATGTTGGACAAACTGGAGATTGGAGATAAAATAATGATAAGGGTTTCTTAATTCAAGACGAACTTGCAAATGTTGGTGTAACATTGATAATCCCCGCATTCCTCAAGGGAAAGAAACAAATCTCAAAAGAAGAAGCAGTAAAAAATTTAAAAAATGCTAGTTTAAGGGTTCATGTTGAAAGGTGCATGGAGAGGCTCAAAACTGGCACATTTTCGACAAAACAATACCGGTTTCAACGGCACCATTGGCTTCAGACATGTTTATTGTGATTGCGGCACTGACAAACTTTCATCCCCACTTATTTTATAGTGTCAAACATTCTAAAAATCTGTTTGTGTTGCATTGTATTCATTTATATTCTCTCATTTTACAGTAGTTTGAAACCCTTTCAGTCTTAAATGTAAAATGTAAATGTCCTGTTATGTAAAAAGAAATTTGGTGTTAATTACTGGACTGAAAGGGTTAAGTAAACAAAGCATTGGTTACTTTATGTGCATTAATTGTGTGTACCTTTTAATTAAAAAAACATTTTTGAAAAAAGTTTTATAATTACTTTCAATTTCTGAAAACTGTTATACGGTTATTAATGTCACCCTCAATAAATAAATAAAGTGACTAGATAATGAAATATAATGAATTTAAGTTTACTTAATTGCTTGAACTAATTGGCCACTATCAAAAATACCATGATACTATTTGCTTGTCAACCCAAAATAATTTTGTATAACCATTTTTATTCTTTCGGGACTTGCAATAATCCCAAGAGAAAGTGGAAACAATGCCTAAGCAAAACTTTGGGTTGACAAGCAAATATATTATGGTAGTTTTTTTATATTATTGTTAAGGAGTGTGTGGCATTTTGTGTTTACACATATTGCAGGATGAAGTTTATGGATATACATGTTAAAACATATTTTAAGAATTAATTTAGTGATTTTATGTGTTTATTGAAAGAATACAATAGAAAATGATGTTTTTTTACTTCATTAAAATGCAGAAATTCACTTCACATACTCTTGTAGAACAATGTTTTTTTCAAAATAACCCTGACTCCTTGGATGTTAAATGGCTGGCCCATAAATACTTCAATTTTATGTAAATTTCAACCGTGTTCATAATAAGGCATTCAGTTGTTGTTTCAAACACTTAGCCTAGGGAGACCATATTTGATCCTTGGAAAAGCCATCTCTGGCAAGACATGTTGTTCAAAAAATAATTCGAGCTTTGTGAAGACTTTACTCCAAAAAGAGTGGTTGAATTCTACTCTCTGAACAAACAGATCAGATGAAAGCGACCCTTTGACAACAAAATCATTCCAAAGCCTACCACAGACGAACATTTGTTGCTGCATTTGATAGTAGTACTGATTGTTTGGGTTAACTACTATTTCTCCCTTGTGATATATGCAAACTTTCTTTCTTCAATGTTTCACCTTGTTTCATTTGTATGTATTTCATCTCTAGCATTCCCTCGAGCTCGGGTGGGTTGTTTGTGGGGTCATTCACAATCCCATCAGGACTGGCTGCAAGGAAACAGTGTTTTGAACATACAACAAGCCCTGATTTCTTCACTGTAATTCCTTCATGACCTTTTTTCTCCATGTAAGATATAAAATTTTTTAAAATATCTGGCTCCCTGGCAAGTCCCTCTTTCATTGCAGGTGTTGATTCAAACGTTTTGTACCCTAAATCCTGTTGCACAGCCTTTGTGGGGTGTGTTGTTTGTTTTAGTACGGCACAACGATAAGTTTTGGAAGAAGTTATTCCCTGATTTCGAAGATGGTGTCAAAGAGGAGTGGCTGACTGGCGTCGAGTTTTTCTCTCGATATCCTGGGCTTCCTCTTCAGACACAAACAATTTTTTTCTGATTTCATTGCATTTCATTCTAAGCTCTTGATGGGAAGGTGGGTTATCAAAAACAGGCATTTCCACTGATGGACTTGAATCCTGTATGACTAAGGTTTTCCGTCATTGTTGTCTGGTTTGCAATAATCATGTTCTTGTCTGATTACTTTAGCAAGGTTACTGGAAGTTGTTACTGGTAGAACGTGACACAAACCAATTGTTTGTCCTGTTTTCTCTTGCACTTTCTGCACTGAATACAACACATTGTAACGTTTCGTGAGGTCAAATGTCCTT
>JAOTRI020108590.1:0-13274 GCA_028564885.2 Zoanthus sanctaehelenae | reverse complement strand
GAATCGCTAGCGTTTTGTGTACCCCAGGGTACTTGAATCAAAACGCTAGCGATTCACGTACCCTAGTGGGGTACGCAAAACGCTGGGGTACCTGAATCGCTGTGACACCGTTCATTTTACATAACAAAAATTTTGCTCTATTTGTAGCTTTTTAAACAATCAAAGTGCTGGAAATGAAATAAGTTTCAACAGACTCCTTTTTTAGAAAGAGAGTTGTGAACACATCTGGACACATCTCACTGAAAAGTTAATTCAGAACTATATGAGACTGAGAGCGAACATCGACATTGTTGTTTGAAATTTTTGAAAGTCTAGCACCACTTGGCATAGATTCTATTAACGAGAAGACTTCCAACTTGGAGAACGGCAATTCTATTTTATATCGTTGAGTTTTTTATTAAATCGACTGACCGACTCCTTTGCAGAATATACCAATGAAAATAATCTAATCTTGCCGAGATATAAATGTATTTAACTATTATATACCGAAAAGATATAAATCACTTACAATCTTTTTTTTAAGAACTAGTAAATTGTTTTTGACTTTTCGGCTGCTTCATACAGTCTCAATTTGTTCTTATTTCAATGTGAGCGAAATCAGACTGAAATAACAAGGCATCTATTGGTTCGTCTGTATTTCGAAGAGATCACTGTAATACATGAATATGTTTGTCATTTGGTGCAATTTGGGACATGAGTAGATCTACTGAATGTGCCAAGTGAAACGGTAATTATGTGTTTTTACTGTGCACATTGCAAACATAAATTACAAGATTCAGTTAAGTTTCAACCACAAGCAATTTTACTCGGTTATAGCTCAGCCATAGCTTGTTGTTAACTTGTTTTAATTTTCGGTCAAACTGAGTGTGTAGTTGTTTATTCATTCCCACAATAGATGTTTTAAAATTTGTATATGATATAAAAAAGTCATATAATAACATTTTTGGAATAAATAATGGCGATGCCAAGGAAAATATATAGTGTTCCCTTGGGGCATAAGGTCACCACACTTAATTTTAATATTCTCAATATTTTTCGTAAGATTACACGCTTCAGTATTCCGAGGTGGTAAAACAATAAACTCGTTATCCTTTAAAGTAACTCGGTATATAAGAAGCCACAAAGCGACTTACCTCGCATCTTTTCAACTGAAACTTGTCGTACGCCTGAAATGAAAACACACAGCATTGTTTGACTGTTAAGATAGTTTGGAAATATAAACTAAAAGAGCCCGAGCACTATACTGTATACACGTTTGTCAGCTCATTTAAAATGTCTTTGACTGTTAGTGCAACTACGGTGTAAGCGCTTTGATACAAACCGTTTTCAAATATTGAGTGCCTGAGCATGTGATATAAAACAGGGATTTATCAGAAGATCCATAACAATGATTTTAAAAGTAAATTATACGAGATAGAAATAATCTAGTGCTCACTTCGTTAAGAATTTACAGGGAATGGTCGAAATCTAAGTTGGCTTCAGTTATGAGGCAATAATTAGCAATATAAACTAAATCTAAGATGGTTATTCTTAAGTGGACAGAGTAGGAGATACTTTACCTTAGATAATATTCCAACTGGTTTGAGAGTATCAAGCGCTTTTTTCACTTCACATTCTGAAGGATAAGTGACTCGTCCGAAAGGTATCGCTTCTGCCATATTTCGATCAATCGAAAATAATCCCTGATAAGAAAAGCTTTGGTGTTACTATGGAGATCAAACGCGCAGCAGCAGATGGTGTTGAATATTAACCAGTGATCTGCGTTTGAATGTTTTTGAATCGGTTGAAATTCTCTTTCAGAGGTGTAAGTTGCCTTAAACAGGACTAAAAGCAACTCCATTGCTCTATCAGTAAGAAATTAGGCTTAATTTTTTATTAAAGAGACAATTCTTCTTAAAGTTGTATAATGTACTTGTAGTCAGAAGTTTGTGATGTTGCAATTTTAATAACTCCCCCTAAGAATGAAAAGGAAAGACAAAACTAGATGGCATAATTAAAGTTTCTTTTTCAGAAATCCAAGCAAATCGAAGACACTATAAAGTCTTCTAGTTGACTTCTGGTTTTCCAAGTTACATTTTTCCTATCTCTTATAAGTTTGGCTCTATTTCGAATCCGTCTTACGGCTAGCCCTAGTCTTTCTGACCTGTTATTTCTTAAATTGTAAACTAATACAATGAAAACTCGCTATTTAAGTATTTTGATAAAAAAATCCTGCGAGAGTGCGAAACAAAAAACCTGAAAATTAATTAAGAAGTTTGAGACCGATCATAAGGAACGAGCCAGCCCGGTTAGGCGGGAGATCACTTGTCCATGTAAATTGTAATCGACTGCGAGCAAAATTATTACAGATTTCTTGAGGACAGCCGGGATCTCGTTAGCCGGGAAAACTTAGCCCACATAGCAGGGCCATCCCGTCTCTTTAATCGAGGCCTCAAAGACACGACTTTTTAAAAGCTAGCCGTACTTTGCCGAGCGGACTTTTATTTATTATGAAAATTTGTTATAACTTGTTGATCAAAAGCCAAAACCAACAACAAGTTCGGCCAGTTCGCCTTTCTGTTTGCAACATTGTAACGAAACAGTTTGACAATCGATGCTGCTTCTAATCCTCATGTCATAAAGTACTTTTTAAAAACTATTTTGATGCGAAGCAAGTTTGTATGCGGGTTGAATACTATAGTCTTCCCTCTGCCGAAATGAAGGGTCTGCTCGCCCTAGCTGGTTGTGCCTTAGCCCGGCCAATGTTTTTAACAGTAAAAGTACTAGTGAACTAAAACAGAACTCAGAAGCTCCTTATGCGGTCATTTGTTATACCTAATACAGAAGATCAGCATTGCTTTTCAATGCTTTGTAGATTTAGCCTCGGCAAAAACAACTGATTCTTATAGAAATCGTGAAATTAATTAAAACTTTTTATTTTCAAACTCAATGTTTTAAATTTTTTATGACCAATTGCAATCATTCATTGATATGAAGTGGGCAGATTTTTCGACTTCGTAAACAGTTGCCGGCGCTTTTCCTTTTTTTGGTTAAAAATATTTAATCTATGGTCATGTTTCCAACCTTACAGAGACAGATTTTAGTTGTAAATTTGGTATCGTAAAGTTTTTTTCTTAACAAACTTTGAGCATTTTATAATGTTCCCTGGCTTTCACGAAGTCGAGGCTTCCCGCCAAAACTGTACAGACTGCACGTGATTGGCCGGTTCAAGCGTCGGTTAGGTATGTTTGAATTTGTCCGATTCATTCATGATCAAGGAAAGTCGGGAGTACGAGGTTTTGTGGAAGAACTTCATAACTGGCCTAGGATTTCCAGTGTTTGTTGATTTTAAAAAGCTTTCTACTTGTGTTTGTTTTCGAAAAATTATTTAGTAGCTATTGAAGCAACCATGTCCTTTCTGCGGTCGCAAATTGATTTTAGTCCAGAGCTCAAAGATTCCAGCACAATGTCGAAGTTTTTTACTAGCCGCTTGCCTTCAGAGTTCGAAGAAATGCAAAATTTAGGCGATGACAGCTTTCTACATTCTAAACTGACAAGTCCAGACTCTTTAGAAGATGTCTGGGATGCAGGATTTTGTAGTCCTTGTAAATATTATTCTCCAGAAACATCACCCGTTAAGCTGGAAATGGACGACAGTGAAGTGTTCGAATCTCGCACACCTCCGCCATTGTCGCCTCCCTCTCTCTGCGGCTTGCGACTTTTCGACACTCCACACACACCGAAAAGTTTACTTGAACGCTCTGGATCTTCAAGTCCAGGATGCAAGAGTCCTGTACGACTCAGAAAGTTTCCCTGTACAAAGTTAAGGCGACATATCGAACTTGGAGGAAGGAGGATACAGACAGAACCTCGAAACAACACTCGAAGTGTATATGCAAATGTTAATCCGTTCACACCAAATGGAAGCACAAACTTCAAACACAGTAACAAGAACAAGCGAACTAGAAATCACAGGTTGGTTCTTTTTACAAAGATTATAATTATTTTACTACTGGAAATGAAAAGACCATTTGAGCGGGTGTATAAATTAGCAGATGTAAGTGTGTGTAAATTCGTGTTGGTTTTGCTTGGCAGGGAAGAGGCGCTCGAAGACGAAGATGTAGAAAACGAAGCGAATCCCACAAAGGTAAAAAGTTAAACACAACTCTAAGAATAAAATTATATTTCATATGTTTGTAGTTGAAGCAGGTGGTTTCGTGATATTTTTTTACTTTTTTACAGTGGTAGACTTTGTTTTTTAGGCGTACCTTATTCTTTTATATTGTAGCAATGAAGTAGCAATAAATTTTCATTTGTGATTTGGTACTTAAAATGCTTCTCATTTTAACATTTTTTAAAAAATGGTTTAAGTCAACTTGAGAAATAAGTAGCAGGATATTTTTGTAACGATTGAAACCTGGCCTCGCGTATGAGTAAATTCACATCACATACATAAAATTTTGCCCAGGCTCAATGTTCTTATTTTTTTCAACAATTTGAGGCTCAAAATAATCTTATTTTGTTCTTAACTGCAATATATTTTTTATGGTTGAAAATCGATTTCAAAGGCCTTTCAGTGTTTATGTATGCCCAACCTTTAGTTAAAGAACATGTGTACATGCAAGACACGTCATTTCAATGGTATTACATGTGATGCCCCGTTTGGTAGGGGTTGACAGGGATACTGGATATTTGAGGAAAAAATTATAGGCATACGGCATATTTGATTAAAAATCATAGGGATACGGGATATTTCAAAATACATGTATAATTTTGTGTATTTTACAGCACATGACAGTACATGTAATTGTTACAGTTGGAGTAAACTTGTATTAAGTAACAAAATATATTTAATGTGTGATGCTCTGTGTGATGGCTGCTTGCCACGCTCAGTTTGTTATCTTTTCTTTTTTTTTAAATTTTTTTAAAGTTTTCATTTCAGGCTCAAATTGTTCTTAGTTTGTTCTTATTTTTCTATATTAAGTGTGTTCTTAATAAAAAAAAAAGTGTAGGTGAAAATAATTGTTATTCGACCCAAGGTCTCCAACCGCGTTAAAGAAGGAAACACGTTACCGCAAGCATTGCTCAAAAAATATATTTGTGTCAAAACACGTTTTTCAACTACAGTAGCAATGGTAGCGACGTGAGCGATTATAGTATATGGAAACCGGGCTTTAACTAGAAACTAGGGAAATCTCCCAGCTTAGTAGTTACAAACTATTGCGTATGCGTCCTTAATTTCTTGACTTTTCTAAGAACATTTTCTCAAGAAGGTAGTGAGTCCGGAGATATATTTAGATAAACACGAATACTCCGATGTATCTCTTATTTCAGTACAAACTGGCAAGGTTCATAGTTTGTATTTCCTGGAAAAATCTTGATTAGGAAGAGAAAGCTTATATAATAATAAACTTCAAATTACTGCAGAGAACTGCTAACTCGTAAAGGCAGATAATCTTATGTAAAATAAAAACATCGCGAGTTTTGGATTCTGCAATGAGTTCAAAAGAACGATCATTATCCTTTGCAACGAACTTAAAACAATGGCTTACAAGAATTGTATTGTTTACACGTGACATTGTGATCCACCCTGACAATAGCTCTTGACTTGAACTGAAGTTCAAGGGGATAAAAATAAACTTATGTCAATTCTTACATAATGAAATTTCCCGTGAGAGCTCGTCCATAGACTACAACCGTGTGTTGAAATTATAAATCAACAAAAATATCAATTGAATCATTCTCTCTTGGCATTCTCTCTGCGTCAAACGTTGACAAATTTAGTGGTAAACCAAATTGAAAATAAAAAAAATACAAAATAATTGAAAATAAACAATAGATTTTATTATGAAAAACTATATTCTTTTGAGCCCGCAAAACAAGCCTTTTTTAGGATGCAAATTGCAGTTGAAAGATTAGAGAGGTTAATCTGATGAAAACGTTTTCTGTTTTATTTTAATTTTATTATAGCGTTTGTTTCAATTATAGATGTACTCTCATAGTTTTGGGGATAATAATAATAATAATAATAATAATAATAATAATAATAATAATAATAATAATAATAATGGCTTTAGGAGGTTTAAAGTTTTATCCAGCGATCCGGCAAAGGCCTACTATTTATGGACAAGATTTTCACCACTCTACTGAGGTGAATGGCACATGACAGACAGACACACACATTAACACAGAAGTTTCAGCTAAATGCAGGCAATTTTAATATTATAAAGATATATCAGAATAAAATATTTGTAAACAAACGTTTACTAAGTAATTCAGGACTAAATCTTTTACAATTCTTCCAAAAAAACAGCTTCTTTTGAAACCAAGCCAACGCTGCTAGCCTGCTTAAGGTTAAGTCTTGATGTTCTACTTCACCAACACAGCTGTCCATGCATGGCAACTGCCATTCAGGCACAATACTTTTTTACTACATTTCGATCTACCACACCGTTCTTCATTAGGTTAACTTGATGAAGATCGGTGTGGCCGATTGAAATATAGTTCGCAAAATTTATTCTCGCAATCGTTGTTTGTCAACTTTTCTTATTTATATATATATATATATATATATATATATCCTGTGGTATATCCTGGAGTAAGTAAAATATTGTGTCATGGAGCTGTGGTATCTTGACTATTTTTCATTGATTTTACTGTACGCGTGATCAGCCACAAGTGTTGGTTTGGTTTGTTCACAGGCAACCCAAGTTCATTCAATCATTGTATGTGGTAAATTTCAACATTTTATAAGAATTTGTATGAAAAATTCTTAATTTTGATATCGGTAGTAGAAAATCAATCAACTTGAAAATTGAAAGTTTTTTTATGTTGTTTTGTTTTTCCTGAGAGCAAATTTTGGGTTTTTGCGCGTGGTTTGTAGGTAGCTTCTAGATAAAATTTGGAAAAGTTTTAACACACTTACAAACCACTTGCAAGAACCCAAAAATCGCTCGCGCGCAGGAAAAACAAAACAACATAAAACAACTTTCAAGCTTCAAGGTTTGTTTATTTTCAAATTACTTTATAATTTGATTGATTCTTGACGATCGACTGCAACATACAAGCCTTTTTTAAAATTCTAAAGATGTCGTTACTAATTTTACAACACACACGTGCACTGAGCTTGTGTTGCCTGTGGTCTGTCGAAGTCATGTAACGAATACCGAAATATCAGATGACATACGAACGCCTTTCGTTGGTAAAGAACATTCTCAACAACCATTTCACAAATTTATGAATACGCCTGACAAAGTTGAGACAATCGGAAATCGATTAAAAATTTTCTATTGTTAACATTTGAAACTAAAGAACTGTCCCGATAGCTTTCCACGGGCTAAAAATGTGGGCTGAAGTATGAGAAGTATAAAATGAGTTCATGCGCTCTGATCAGAGATAGAAACACTCTCGAACTATTTTTAGTTTACGATATATATACAAGCTTAAGATTGAAGAAGGAACCGAACGCGAAGGCGTTCAATACAATTACATAATAGGTAAAGCTAGAATTTTTGTATTTCTGAATTTTTGCTACAGAGTCATCTGGTTACTAAAGAGGAAAATTTGGTGGCAAGAATACATATGAATTTTGGTCGCCAACTCAATAAATACATGGCATAAAAAGATTAGTTTCACCCTATAACTATAAAACTTCAAAGATATGAGTTGTACCCTAAGTTTATCCTCGTTACCGGACGAAACTTCATTCTCCTGCTGGGGTCAGTGAGTCGCTATTTTGATGCTTGATAGGTGTGACCAGTCTTCCCGAGAATGGAACAACAATTTTGAATCAAATGATTACAGGGATACCTATTCACTGAATCAAAAATATTGGCAGGCCTGGCTCCCCGTCAAAAATAATGGGAGGGGGACAGTGCTCCCCACAGCTTGCACCTACCCCTAGCCGGCTGTACATAAGTTAAGTGGCTCAGCAACTTTTGAGCAACCTTTATGATTTTAAGCAATTTTTAATCCGTCGAGCAGCGTTTTTGATTTCGAAAAATTTTATTTTTTATGGTTATTCATTACTAAAAAACGACTATTGAGTTTCTGATTTTAAGAATATTGTTTGCTTTTACGCATGAAAATTGATATACCTTTTCCAAAATGAAGTACTATTGACACTATCCGCTGGTGGAGCTTAGTTCAGCATCAAATGAACGACTTTTTAGTCTATACTGCAGCATATACTGCATATATATAGCAGGCAGCAAGAAGCAGCATTAGAGGAATCGGTGGAGACATCAGATTAGTCATGTTACGTATAAGACATGATTTACGTTGAAAGCTTGATTAATATCTCTGTAGAGAGAAACTGATGGTGCAAAACAGTGACCATGCAGAGACAGTGCTCTGTACTACATCAGCAAAGATATAAATATTAAAAAATTATGGTTCTAAATTGCAAACATAGAGGATATTACAAGGTGGAGCGAAGATATGAACTTTATTTTCGAGTGGCAAAACAATGAATCAATTTGGAGTTTTAGACCGTCCATGCAAACTGCAATGTATTCATTTACATTCTTTATTTGAGTTGTTAACGAACCTCTTACACTAAAAAAGAAAAACAACTTTGGATTTTTAGGCAACTTTTGAGCAACTTTTAAGTTTTGGAGCAACTTTTAAGCAATTGTAACTTTGTGAGAAAATTGGAGCAACTTTTCAAACATTTATGAGCAACTTGTGGACAGCCCTACAGGCTATCCCGATCCATACTTCCCGCTGTGAAGTGAAATAGTCATGGGTGGGTGGTTTTGGGAGAATTGTATTGCAGATATTCCTGTTACATTATTTATTCCCTTTCTCCGTGGAACTTTTGCTTTGCCTTATGAAATGGAAAGGATCAGGAGCTATCTATAAATCGTTTAAGTAAGTTATAATTATGTGAATTAATAAAGTTGTTCTTGTTGTTGTTAATTTAGTTCTAGTTGGTGGTTTCTGAATAAAAAAAGTCAATATAATCGATCGGATGTATTAATTATAATTTGAGTCAATGTAAACAGTTGAAATTGCGAACCGGAAAAATATCGTACGTATATTGAACACCAACTTTTCACTTTCAGTCAGGCTGAAGAGTCAAACTCAAAGTCTAATTTTGTCAAACCCGGATAAAATTTGCCCAGTTTCAAAATTATTTATAAATCTAACCGAGCACATAATTGGTCAACTATGGTAGCCAATCAAAAAGGATTTAATACTTACCTTTGTGATCGCGGTGATTTTTTGATTTCATGACTCACTGATATAGGTTCTAACAGGATATTTGATTGGTCGTTTTGGTGGCGTATAGTTTGAGTGGCCAATCATATTATCTGTCATATGTGCTAGGGAACATGTGTGAAATGACCATGGCTTTCGGGAGTTGTTTGGCGCTGTGAAGAGAAAATAGCTGGTTTGGAAGAAACTTGACATATATTACGACTCTTGGGATTAAAACCTTGGAAGTTTCACCCGCCTCTTCGAAAAGCAGGAGTATTGTGGTTGAATCTAGATAGCATCTGTGTGGTCGTCAGGAGTGCGAATTGCTTCATCGAAACTCGTAGCCTTGTGATATTTTCAAGTTAACTCGCCTTGCCGTGTTTGTAATTTACTTTCTTGTCGCCACGTGTGTTGGACGTGAAAGAAGTATTCCTCATTGGCGGTATTGGTTGGTTAAGATATCATATTCGTTGGTTTTATTTAATTTGAATTTGTATTGCTTTATATCTGGAAACGTTTTCAGTACATCCAGAAGGAACTTCTCTTGCCTTCGTCTGACTTCGCTTCCTGTCCAAGACACACATCTAGGGGCAAGAATTATATATATTTTGTTGATATTTGACAAGTTTCACTTTCGCGGGTATTATTACATTGAGGGAAAATCTTTCAGACAAAGTCTCAAGCCGTATGAGTTCAGCCGCAACAAGTTCAACTGATATTTTGAGTGTTACTTCAGGAGAGACGGTACGATCATTATTGGTATAATGTTTGCTGTTTTGTTCAAAATCTGTGTTTTGTGGACTTACGAAGTACTCTCTTGACGTAGTATGACTTGAGTTTTATATCTAGAATGATTGAACAATTTTATTTTAATGTTTGTCTTGTCAGCGCGCTGAGTTGGTACAAACCTTGCATACTTTATTATCTGCATTGGTTTAGAAGAATTAATGATTCCTGTCGCGGCTACTCAACCTTTCTTTAAAGAATAGTACGTTACGTGTACCCATATTAGATATGGTACAAATTCTAGATTTTAAGTTGAAGTATTTTGATCTGTTTTGTCTTTAAAGACCACAGGTTTTCATGAAGAAGGGTTTAATCTCGTCCATTATTGATTTCAGCTTGTAGATTTTCAGAGCTGCTGGTGGTTTCTCGTAGTTTGGTTGTCTAGTGCTCCTCGTTCAGTCCGTTTACTGTGCTTGCTCTTGAGTCGAATACACAGAAGAAATTGTTAGATACTGACTATTTAGTATTTGTGATAGATTTATATCATTGCATCGATCCCGATCACATAGATTAGCTGTCGTGTTTTCCTTAAAATTTACTGCAGTTTTTAAACTAAAGATCAAGTATATTCGCAGCGAGTTCAGTTTTATCTATATTACTAGCCTTCAGTGTTGTATGAGAGCTTAAAATATGTTTTTTATTTTTACAGTTTTGCTCCGTTAAATTTTGAAACCTATGACCTTGTTAAACTGCAAAAAATTTCACATGCTTTCTATTTTTAAATTAAGAACATCCAAAGCTAAATGACTGCTATTTCTACTCCAGGCAGCGAACACTTTCTTTAGTATAACTTCTTCTTCGTTTTGTGTCGCTGCTTGTTTCCTTACAAAAATTAAAGGTTGTTTTCACTCGTTTGTCTGTTAAAGGCATGACTGCGATCACCTTTGTGACTGCTCAATAAATAAGTTATAAAATACCAGTTCTTAGTTGAACTCCGCTGATCAAACGACATCGTTCATCTTTCTTTTCTGTTGCCGTTTTTTGAGGGAAAGTTGAATTACGATATCAAGTTTTAGTATGTTGTTCTCATTAAACAGCTTGAGGTTTTATTTCACAAACGGGTACTTCCTGTTATCCTAATGTAGGAGTGTTTGACCTTACTATGCGACTCTTTCCTAAAGCTGAAATTATTTGTTTTCGGGTTTGTATTGAGAGCAAACACGATACACTTTCACACACAACTGTTAAATACTGGGGGTCGCCGTTGTTTTCAACCTTATTTCAAATGTAACAGCATTAAAATGCACAACATTTTTACTTTAACATTATATCAAGTCTGTACGAAGCAGAAATTGTTTAAAGTGTTAAGTGTGGGTGGATTCGTAATTTTCTTTGCTGTCCGAATTCCACTCATATATTTAAAAAACTTGTGCAGTGAAGGGTGAATGGTGTTTGTGACACTATTGTTACGAAGCTTATTGAAATTTTGTTATTTTTGGTTTTATGATAGTTACTATGTTTACAGGAAATTGTTTGCTTCTTTAGTCTCATTCATTTTCGTCTTTTCTGCTAGGTTGCCAAGACTGCGGAAAAAGGCGCCCTCAACCCAAATGCTGCGGCGTTTGAAGGCTCTGGGTAGGAGAAGTTCTGTTTGTAATTTAACTCATACTTTGCGAACTCGAAAGGCTTTGAAAGAATATGTGCGATAATTTCAAACATTTGTCCTCAATACGTTCATCAAAACATAATTCGTTTTAAGTCATTGTATTTTCTGTGTTTGTTTTTGTTCTGTTTTGTAGAAGCTCTCTAACAATCTTATTCTTGCGAAATATTAATTTGATAATTGAATCGCAAGTACTATAGAAACAAGATTTTATTCTAGTGTACAACCTCCCTACACAATCTTATTCTCAAAAATTTTGCTTTGGTTATTGAAAGCTTATAAATATATGTTGTAAAAATGAGTTTTTAGTTCTTTAGCTAAATTTGAATACTGTAAATTTTGTTCTTAAATACCTGGTAGAGATAAAACACTCGTTTTAAAGATTACCGTGAAAGTATTTTGAGTCGTAGTTAGGTTGTGATTTTTTGTTTACTAGGATAACATTAACATGGTCGTGTCATTTTGCGTGACAGGGGTAATGATTGAGATATAGGTCCAAGCTTGGACTTGTTTAATGACTGTTACAGTGATTGGAGTTGTAATTGCAAATTTTAAACTATTTTAAAAGGCCTAACTTTCTTCCTTTTAATAAGGTGTTTCTAATTAATCATCAATTCTTATTTTGCATATTTTTTGATATCACCAAAAAGTATTTAAACACCACTAAATTCTATTTCAAAGTTAATGACTTGAAATAACAAAATTAAATTCTTAGATCATAACAAGTATTGAAATAAGATGTGACATACAGTTTAGCAAGTTGCTTATCTATAAATTCTTTTGTAGCCCTTGTGTTTTGCCTCATTTTGATGTAAAAGTTTATCTAGATCTGTTTCTTATTTATTAAAATTTATTTTATGTCTCACTTTGTAATTGACACTTTCAATCATAGCCAAAGCTATGAAGTTTTTGTAAATATATTAATTTCTATAACGTTTCTTTGAAAAAATGGGTTCTTGCATTGTCACATAGTTAGCATTGTACATTGTGAAAAAATGAGGCATATTTGAAATTTCATAAAATAATAGAAAACCAAAGCCACTTAAAACAAGTGAGTGTGATGTTGAGACAAGTAAAACTAGTGTTTTTGACAAAATAATACTTTTCATTACTTTTACTGTTTTCAAGCATGTAGTTGTCAATCATTTTAGATTTAAAGTTGTAACAATTTTTTATATTCAAATGAAGAGAATGTGAAAATGTTGAATTTTTAAAATGTGTATACTTTCCTTGGTGCTTCTATGTTCTTATGGTAATAAATAATTATATAGCTAAAACTTGAGTACAATGGAATAACATTCACCCTTTTGTAAGAGCTGAGAACAGCTAGGCTGAAAAATCTACATTAATAATACTATTAAAATAATACCAACATACTTGTAGATTTTTTCAACTCTGAGTTGCCAAAAGCATTCAAAAATGAATATTATATAAAGTTATTTCAATGAGTAGTTATTTCTTTAGACTCTATTTTTCGGGGAAGGAGTAATTACTCTGATCTGAATTGTTTTATTTTTGATTCTGACACAAGGGATTCTAAGAATGTCTATCCTAAAAGTATTACAATAATTTTTAATCTCTTTTTTATGGCAGCCATGTTTGTGGACATCCTATCATGCCACTAACATGCTAGGCTGAAAAATCTACATTAATAATACTATTAAAATAATACCAACATACTTGTAGATTTTTTCAACTCTGAGTT
>JAOTRI020108579.1:0-13275 GCA_028564885.2 Zoanthus sanctaehelenae | reverse complement strand
AGATTTTTTAAATGTGGTTTTTTAAGGGAAATTTGAATTTGGGTGAATTTAAGTGAAGTTTAAAAATTAATTTTGGACTTAATATTTGATAGAAATTCGTCAAACCGTCCTCGAACCAAAGTCGGAGCTTCGCATGGTCTGCAGGGACGGTTTGGCGGTTATACAGCAAATTCTTCGCACTCAAATATTTCTCTCAAATTACTCACTCTCCACCAAAATTTAGGGTAGAGAGTGGCCTTAAGGAAATTTACAGTTACAGATGTGGAAGAGTAAAATACCAATGTAAAATTAAAAAACAGCAACTTGTTACTGAATTTTACTTTATATACATATAAGCATTCTTTACCGGAAACATTTAATCAAGCCAATGTTAAAAATTGGTATTATTATTTATTTTTAAAAAAAGAATGTGGCAACTTTTCTGCAATGCGGGCTCTGATGAGAAACCGAGAAATTATTTTATTTGGTCTGAGATACAAAACTATTCCATACACAATCTTTGTATATTGCAATGAAAATTTGCTGTGAATAATTTTAGATATCCTGATGAAGTTAAAGTAAAACCTTTTAGTCTCACTTACAATGGGTGATACATTCTCACCATTCATCTCAATTGTAACTACTGTTTACTCAAATACATAAAGTATATAAAACTGCTGTAGAAGGCAAACTTCTTTGAGTAAAGATATCAGTTTTACAAAAACGTTGTCCCTATAAACAATAATATACAATCACAGTTGAGAGGCCATTGTTGGAATTAATATTTTGACTGCATAGAATAATTATCAATGTACTTAGTGCAGATATTAAGTTATAGAGAGTGCCTATGAGAGGGTATACATTTATTTTTATATTAATAGTGGCACTATGCATTGAGCATTACTCATTTTTTACAGTCCATCAAAGGTGTGAAGTGTGCGAAGCTTCATATAGACCGTGCCAAAGCTACAAAAGGTGTCCCCACCTTCAATCTCATCTCCACTTATGGGAATTTCCAGTTCTCATTTGAAGGCGAGTTTACTGGTGGAATCGTGGCACAATCCCTTGCTGGACTTGGCAAAAAGTCAATGAAAGTAAAGTACAACCGGAAACTGTTGCTAATGCAACAGGTGCAACAATAACAGATGAATTCCCAGTTGGTGAATGTGACCAATAAGAAAGTGTCTCAGGTACCGAATCGTATGCCTTTAAGTTTATCCAGCATTCCCAAGAGACTCTGGCTTCAGTACCAACACTTGAGCCAATCCCAGAAAGTTACAGTGAGCACAATAGGCTCCATTCTGGCAATGCGCTTAAGTAAACATCAGGCGGAAGAGTTATATTTACAACAAGACAGAAAGAAATTATGATTGAGTTTTTAGCAAACAATATTCTACAAATATAAAATCAGACCCAAAAGATGTGATTGATGCAATGAAAGAATGTGGGGAAAAGCCACTGACTGCAACTCAGATCAAAAACTTTTAAGGAACCCTCAGCAAGAAAAAAAAAACAGCTGGAAAACATGCGCACATGTACACATGTTGCACAAATATGTGCTGATGAAAATGGCCAAGGCACTTGACAGCCTATTGAAACAAATAAGCAACAATAAAGCATGAAACATTACAAAACGTTTTTATGATATTTTACTAGCAAGAAAAAGGAAAATATTCTCTACTAATTAGTTTTTTGATATGAAGGTTCAATGATCATAACTCAACATTTTTGAGATGTTGATAACTTTATTTAGTTGATATTGGGCAAAGTAGCGTAATTGGTGCTTCTAGAAATTTCTAGTTTTGAAATCATTTTCTGCAAGAGGATCCTTTGAAGACAAAGAATTCACTCCCTAACAGAATTGAGCCAATCGCAAATTGTTTATATGTATTCATAGTTACAAAGGCAGCATCTTTACTTTTACCGGTGGTCCAACAGCAGAAACAAAGGCACAAGAGTGCATGTATATCAGAAATAAAGTTGGGGGTGGGGTGGGTGTTTGTTATAAGAAGGCTATGCACCCCCTCACAAACCAAAAAAAATTATATTTCACATATTCACAACTTTAATTGGTGTGGTTTATTTATGAGTTATTGACCAAGTATATGGTCAAGATAGCTGGATATTGGCCAAGGTCTTTCTTTTTTGCATGTTTATAATTGAGACAAAATCGAGGTATAGTAATTATACACAAGAAAGAATGAGGCTAATATTTAGCCATCTTGACTGAACAGGCTGGAAATTTGGTTCATTTTCCCTTTAGAGATAAATAAAATAACAATATTGACTTTATCTTTCACTAAATTGTAAATATTTATATATAAACATAGAATATCATTTCTATATGATCAGATAACGTTAAGAAGTATGCAGGAAATTAACTTCAATCTTGTTTTATTGTTTTATAAAATCATTCTGAGTAAGAATGTATCTACAAGACAACATTGGTTGGATTCGTTGGCTTTTAGAAGTAGTATCAGATACAAAAAAACATGACAGAACATGTTTACCTATCTGCTGTGTGTGAACATAATTTCTTTTGGCTGTTTACGTATAAAATTATGAGGGAGGGAGAAGTTGCATAGGGATAACTTGGTAAGTGCAGGTGTGAGGGGAAGTCAGAACTTGCTAAAACCAGTTTTTCAAAATATCATGTGTAACTTTCCGTGTGGAAAATATGCTTATTAGTAAAACCAATAGGCCAAACTACTACATAAAAATTACAAAACATGCAAATCCATAAAATATATAATAAATATATATGATAACAATTATATAATAAAGATGAATAAATTTGGATTTTGCTCGAGATTGTATAGCTAGCAGCAAGTTATCGCTTGTGCTTTTACAAATGGTTGAAAATGCAATGAAAAATTATCAATGTCAGTGATACTTGTATCAGAGGCAACTATGTTGCTAAAAGAAAAGTATAAATAAAGTAGAAAACGCCCATGAAATGAAGGTTGGTCCGTTATATTTTATTTATCACTCAGCGTACACAGAATAAACTAATTCGGTGTAGCTCTAGAATAAATTTAAGAAGGCACTCCGAGATGAATATTCCAACTGTATAAAACTGATAAATTAAAAGCTGATTCTAAATGCAAAACAGTAACAAATAAAAAAAACAAATATTGAAGTTTGTTTTTGAGCGCACAGGATTCACGGAAAAAGTCTTCAACCACCGAAACCAATTCAAGATCTGCTCCATTAGTATTACCAGTTTCAAGCATCAGTTCTCAACTTGAGATCCTCTTGAATGTGCTAGACAAAAACAACAGTTCCTTAGGAATTAGTTCTATACCGTGCATAATAATATATTGCAGTTCGGAACAGGAACAAAGACAAACAATCGCTAAAATTCTGAAATTTGTATGAGATATGTCAATTCTTACAAGTTCTGACAAGTTTGTTTTTGCCTTGAAGATTGTCGATTGGTTTAGTTGTTGGCAATTTGCAATTTCCAAATTTTCTGAAACCGTATATCCAGTAATAGCTCTAAAACAATGAAAACGCAGTACTTGGCACTGAAAAAAATTCGCAACCTTTGAATGAATACACTGATGTTTTCGTAACCAATAAAGAGTTCACAAGTTCTTACTGATACAAAGGCCGGTTGTGTAGAAGTCAGAGTGTAAAAAGTGTTCTCGAAAGTAGTTTTCTTTTATATCTCGATCGCAGTACTTATTTTTTTGCGTTTGAATCGTCCGAGAGAAAATTACGAGACGTTATGGAGCAGAGGTAAATAAGTAGACGATACTGTTATTTTGATAAATTTATTGCAGGCGTTTTTTTACTGACGCTCGCGTTCTGCTTGCGTTCGGTTTGATTTGTACATTGCCTCTTTTTGCCCATTATATAAAGGAATATCAAAAGTCAGAGGCTGAACTTTATGACGGGGCTAAGAAGGCACGGCTAACAACGGTAAGTAGTAAAGTGCATTATGTGTAACAACACATAGCAAGTATTTAAGTCCAGCTTACTTTTGTATGAAAAGATGAAAGAACCACACGTGCACACCACGGAACCGTATATACAATAAAACACAAATCCAAACCGGCAGTTGTATTTATTGAATATATAACTTTCAAGTTAGAAGTCGTGTCCAGTGGATTCCACTGATTTATAACTAAGCTATACTGCGTGGCTCAGAAGGCTTTTTGGAAATGTTTCGAAATTCCATAGGAAAAATTTAGTTTATCAACAACGGATCGGAGGAAAATCTTTCTCACAGATTGCTGCAGAAATAAAAATTGCCACGGCTACTGCCGAAGTATATGTATTCGATTTTATATCAGATGGCTCAGGTGACCGAACTGTGAAACAAAGAGTCAAAACTGAAATGGGAATAAACACTGAAATCTTTAGGGAAGTGAAAAATCAACTGAACAGTCGGATGGCCAAGTTGCGAGAGATTAAGGATAGCTCGCCGGAGCTGACATACAACCAAATACGGGCTGTAATCGCCCTGCTAATACGTGGTTTTGAACTTTGATTTTTAGTATCCTAGTTCTATATTCTGTCCTTTTTATTACAAAGATTATGAAAATGTTCAGTTTATCTGTCCAGCTATTTCAACATTTTTTCCATTCAAAGTAAATCTCTTCAAGTTCAAGTTCAAGTTCGTTTATAGTTGTAGCGGTGGAGTAAATGGATGTAAAATTTATTAAAACTTGTTGAACGTTGTAATACTGTTTTGGTTAACCTTTTTAGTTTTACTAAAGTTTTTTCTCCTCATCATACAAACATGGTCCTTGTGATACGCATACCCGCTATTTTTTATTAGAATATCGAGACACAAATTGGCCAAAATTTGGGAACAATTTGAGAACAATCTCAGGCTGAGGCTCCGAATATTGATGTATCTACAAATGTTTACGTGGGGACCTCATTAAAACTCTTAAATTAACTTAAAATACAGTAAAAACACAAAAACTCTCACAGTATTTCACATTTATTATGAAATGCGAGGCGCTTCGTTTTGCAATGGCTTGATTCTTTCTGCTTTTTTTTTTACTTTGAGCTGCTGATAAAAAAGGAACAAAGTTAAAACCACTTCTAAGGCTGAAATAAATAAAAAATAATAGCGAGGCTCGGAAAAAAATTACTTGTACTTATAAAAAAGAGTGTGTCTAACTATAAAACTAGCTTGAAACGCTCACTAACTTGGCTATTGTCAAATGATACAGTGCTGGCGATAATTGATATGATGCAGTTTACGGCCACAACTAGCGATTCTAGGCCTCCTAACTTGCTTCGCCCAATACAAAATTTGAAAATATTTGTTCAAAGTATGCTTTAATTTATAACCTTTCGGCATACAACAAACATTTTATGAAATCAAAGTGGAAAGCAGCAACAAGCAAAAAAAAAAAAATTCAAATTTCGCGCCTTTGGAACAATATAACCAATAAGATCACACGGGCTTAATGAAGCACGCATTTCGGAAGGAATAGTTTTTTGTGCAGGCACCCTGCTGAAATCGGTACACTTCTTAGGCGGAACGTTACTTTAAACAAAACTTTAAAAGGCACTCCGTTAAGGAAACCCGAATCTGTAGTCAAACAAGAGAGTTAAACAAAAACTAACGATGTAAGTGAAACTGTGCAAGGCTGTCACCCGACCATAACATCAATAGTGACATAAGATACATTGACAAGGGTTAAACTAGTTTTAATGAAAAGTCCTTAAGAATAGGGACAGACTTTGTCTCCCAACCTGGATCTCTTTCTACCCAAACAATGCAAATATCTTTTGTTGTCTATACAACAAAGTGAGCGCAAGAGACATTCACTGCAATTATTTCAGCTTGCACTAGAAGTAAAAAACTACGCCTTGTTTACAGTTGTTCGTTTTTTGTGAAATAAAAATTTTTTTTTCTATTTTTGTTACCTAATTCTTTCTGTATGATGTCTTCGACTGTGTTGTTTCTATACTTCAAAGAACATTTTATTTCTAATACCCCTGGATTATTCTCAGTAGCATCTTCCATAATTCCATCTAGGCTGCTACACAGAAATCCACATGGCCTACAGGCTTTACATTGTTGTTAGTCTTATGGCTGTGTTCTTGAATGGTTAATGCCTCATGCCCCAACATTACTGAATCCTTTGTTCCCAGTGAATACTCTCCTTTTAGTTTTTTAAACAAAGATGGTGGATATGTATGGCGTCACATTCCCCGCCAAAAATCAACTTTTGATTTTATCATCACGGTTTTCTTTATAAAAATCATGTTTACAATTCAGACATTAACTTTTAAGTACAACATGTTTTCTTTGAATTCAACATTGTTTCTTAATTCCTTCACTTAAATTTTAAATTACTAGAATAGAATTCAAGATTCAACTTTTAGACGCAAAATCTTTACTCTAAATTCAACATTGTACCTTGATTCAATCAGTTAAATTTTAAAATGCTACAAAAGAATTCAAAATTCAACTTTTTCTACAATATTCAAGTATATTTTTCAATAATAAAACCTATAATAAATTAATCAAGCCGTCCGTCGAACATTCAAATTTCTTTTCTCGCAATCAAACCTTTGCCTCAACATTCAAGTCTTCGATTCAACACGGAGTCTCGGTGACAAGTCCGCGTCTGACAACATTCAAGTTTTGAAATCAAAGTTCTAGTTTTGATTTGAACTTCACGCTACCATGCCCACATGCTCAAGGTCAAGCATGCGCACTGCCAGACTTCTACTGCTGCTAGTCTTGGCACAGACGGCCCAGACTAGAGTTGTGTGGATTTTAATCAGGGCAAGCGGCCACCAGTTCGAATCCCACCGAAGCCAACCATTTTTTTTTGCTTTTTTTCTTTTTGCTTTTTGACCACTTTTATTCTTCTTTTATTCTTTCTTTTTTAATTAGAAACTATTTCCCGAATGAAACGTGATACTTAAGGCTGTTTTTATACTTCTCCCCCCCCCACGAATTTCGAGAAAAATATAAAGAATAATATAATATAAATAAAAGAATGGATTTCTTGACATTATGGATAATGTTCAAATGAGGTGTCTCCACTATGTTTATCTTCCTAAACTGAACAAGCATCTGGTTGCATGGAAACATGCCTGGATTTATCATCCCTTGAGAACTGAAGGGAATAAATCTCCTATGCAGTTGTGGATTCATGGCCTTTGTCAGATGACATACAGAAACCAAGTACAGGTAATCTTTCATATTATCCTTTGTAAAAAAGGTAGATTTAGGTATAGCCTCAGTTATTTTCCATGTAAAGAATTGCAGGTAAATTCATGAGTGTTACAAACTTTAAAATTTCATATTAAACAAATAAGTAACAAAGTAACAATAGGATACATGCATTGACTCGTGATCCCTTAATTGCGATGAAATCCCAGCTGTAGCTGGTATCTCTTCTTAAGAATTTTTCTTATTGCCTGGCTTAGGGTGCAGGAAGATTTTGGCCATTGCTGCATATAGGCTTTGTGATTTGTGGATGATTTTGTTCATCCAGGCAGAGCAACGTTGAGGAGGAACTTTGCCAATTAATAGCACTTTGATATTTAAACCAATGCAGGAATAGCTGAAAGTCTTAAAACCAGTCTTTGACCTAGGTTATTATGGCAAATACTTTAATCTTTTTTTTATTGCAGAACCAGAGTGACTTCACTTACTATGGAGTTGACTGGAATCGACCAGTTGGCAGTGCTGAAGTTAACAGACAAGTTCAAATGCCAGTTACAAACTGTCCACTCAACACTAATGAGCTTCAACAGCTTAAGAAAGAAGTTGATCCCAACAATTATGGCATAGACACTTTTAATGAAACAGTATGTGCAGTTGAAAGAATTCTCCAAAGCCAAGCTCATGGTGTTTCACTTTAATAATTTTTAGATGTTACAAATAATTCTAAGAACAGGGTTTGTACACTGATTGCAAAGTAAAATTTCAGGAATTTCTAAAGGTGTTTTACAGGAGTTCTACATTAAAACAATTCAGAAAAGATAGGCAACATACTTTTATCTATGCATATGTTGCATTTGGAATTGCAGAATTTAAGCCAGTCTTATTGAAAATTAATAATATTATTAATTCAAGCACGTCTAAAACATCCAAAAACAAAAACTCAATCAAGAACATTTCACTTTTCTTCATTTTCAGGAGTTTCCAGGAATGTTGACAAAATTTTAGGATTTTCCAGGACTTTCCCAGGAGGAAAAAACAAACTTCAGGACTTTCAAGGAAGCAAACAAACCCTGCAGAACAAAGTTGGACAACTAGTTTCACATTTGTTCACGGTTAGATCTCTAGGTTTACCAAATCTGGAACTGCCCCTTAATTTATTTCTCTTTCAAATATTATAGAGGCTCTCTGCAAGTTGCAAATTTTTATTTTTAAGCCAACAATCTAATAATTTGACACAATGCCACATGTCAAAGGGCAAATAAACTTTAAGTACTCCTGTTAACCCCTTTTTCGAAAATGAACAAGAATTATCAACATCAACACCATTAATAATTAACTTGACCTAGTATTTCAACTATACTGGACTTGATATTTACTACTTATCAAATGCAGTATCCAGTTCAATACATGATACATCCAACATAACTTTAGTCACATTGACATATAATAAAAAAATTTAAAACTATCAAACTTAATTTACTGCCTCTCTATATACGAGGAAGGACTTATTCAAGAAAAAAATCTAAAGACCTCATTATTTGAACAACTTCAAATTATATTTAACTGAATATTAATTTTAGTTGCAACAATAACCAATAAAAATATATGAAGTTTTGTTGTAAAAATTTCTGTGAAAAACACCCTCAATGCACTCAAATTCTCAGTGCATGTTCCAACCTAAACACTAGTAAAGGCTCGAAGTGAAGCATTGAAAGTAATGGGGTAAGATCTTGGAAAAGTGATGCGAAATGTACACGTAGACCAAAATATGGAATCAGAGTCATTAAATGCAATATGGATAATACCTAGACCGAATCGAGGAAGACCCGGTGAACCTGTAGCAAATACTAAAAAGGACTTTAAATCATCGAGAGATGCACCTCTAAGAAACTGTAACAAATATTCTTTGATATTCTCCTCATCTGGGCTTAATACTGTTGCAAATTGCAGTTGGCTTCGGTGGGATTCGAACTGGTGGCCGCTTGCTCTGATTAAAATCCACACAACTCTTGCCTGGGCTGCCTGTGCCAAGACTAGGAGCAGTAGAAGTCTGGCAGTGCGCATGCTTGACCTTGAACATGTGGGCATGGTACCGTGAAGTTCAAATCAAAACTACAACTTTGATTTCAAAACTTGAATGTTGTCAGACGCGGGCTTGTCACGTCATCGAAGTCAGTTACACGCAGACTGCGCGTTGAAGCGAAGACTTGAATGTTGAGGCAAAGGTTTGATTGCAAGAAAAGAAATTTGAATGTTCGACGGACGGCTTGATTAATTTATTAAAGGTTTTATTGTTGAAGAAAATACTTGAATATTGTAGAAAAAGTTGAATTTTGAATTCTTTTGTAGCATTTTAAAATTTAACTGATTGAATCAAGGTACAATGTTGAATTTAGAGTAAAGATTTTGCGTCTAAAAGTTGAATCTTGAATTCTATTCTAGTAATTTAAAATTTAAGTGAAGGAATTAAGAAACAATGTTGAATTCAAAGTAAAAATGTTGTACTTAAAAGTTAATGTCTGAATTGTAAACATGACTTTTATAAAGAAAACCGTGATGATAAAATCAAAAGTTGATTTTTGGCGGGAATGTGACGCCATACAAAAAAGGGTGCAACAGCGCGTAATAAAGATTTGTTAAAGCAGTTGTTAGAGTGCAAGTATAACGAAAAACAAGTGGATTCCATATGTTAGTTTTTAATGTGTATACTATGTAGTATTTTATGAAAATGTTTTAACTTGGATCCAGGCTTTTTTCGTTTTAAGCAGCCCAGGCTTACTCGGACAGAGTAAGAAACAGAATCACCTTCTGGTGAGACTTTCTTCAAACTGAAGATATAAGAGTAGTAATCTATTTCCATCGCTTGGAAAGAAATCTTTACATGGTGTCAGGAGTAAAAAAGAAACAATATGGAGTTGGCTGGAACTGCTGCACCACAAATGGATTGGAAAAGTAGAAATTTACCGGACACATGGAAGCGTTTCAAACAACATGTTCAGCTTATCTGTAGCAGACCCTTAAAAACAAATCAGAGGCAGAATTGTGTTCCTATTTGTTAATATGGGTTGGAGAAAAAGGAAGAGATGTGTTTAGCACGTGGGATATTTCGGAAGAAGACAGTACAAGTTTAGAAACTTTTACAACAAATTCAAAGAATATTATGTAACGCCGAAGTCAAACCCAAAGTTTGCAAGGCAAAACAGTTACAGTCGATGGGCAAGAACGAGGAAAGTATACATGGAATATAACGAAATTCTACATCTCTCTCACGAAAAAAAGAAATTCAAACAACAAAATTTAGTGCAAAGCCCAAACAAGGTCTGACAAGCAAAGGAAGTCTTGCGGGAAGTGTGGGGGAAAGTGGCACGATTTACATGAAAATTGTCCAGCGAAGGGTAAGAAATGCTACAACTGTCAGAAACTAAATCATTTTTCAAATGTTTGTAGATTTAAAAAAGTTAGCACCGTTGAGCAAGAAAATGGTAGTGATCTTGATTTATTTATTGACGCAGTTGCCACAAAAACTGAGAGGGAAAGCCCTAAACAAGTATCTGTGATTTTGGAAATGGGGCCATTGTTGAAAAAAAAAAGTTTAAAATTGATTCGGGAGCTCAAGCAAATGTTTTACCCAAAAGGTATCTGTGTCAAATGACGGGCGTTTGTCCCTTGCTACCAATGTAACAAAAACTTTTTGGGGGCGAGCAGTTGAAAGTCAAAGGGAAAATAAGCATTAAGTGCAAATACAAAGGTATTTCAGGCACTTTACGTAGTAGACACTGATGCTTCCCCAGTTATTGGTCTTCAATCCTGCCTAAGTCTGAATTTGATTAAAATGGTCCAAGCTGTAGACAAACCCCCAAACCAAAATCTACAGTTTTGAACTGTTTATTGAATGAATGCAATGATGTTTTTAACGGAATTGGTTTGTTTCCTGGAAGTTACAAGATTACACTTAAAGAGAAAATTCAACCTGTTATTAACCCACCCCGAAAGGTCCCTTTAGCTTTGAAAGATCGTGTGAGAGCTGAGCTGGATAAAATGAAAAATAAAGTCAAAGAACCAAACGATTGGGTGAATTCAGTGGTAATTGTTGAAAAGTCAAATGGTGATTTGCGTCTATGTTTAGATCCCTGGCACCTTAATAAAGCTATAAAGAGAGAACACTGTCACTTACCCACCCTTGAGGATATTATCCCTGAACTTTATGGTGCTACAGTTTTCAGTAAACTAAATGCTAAATCTGGTTATTGGCAGTTAATGCTTCATCCTGAAAGCTCACAACTTTCAATACACCATTTGGTCGTTACAAATTCTTATGCATGCCCTTTGGCATTCTTTCAGCCCAAGAAGTGTTTCAGAAGAAAGTAGATGAAATTTATGAGGGATTTAAAAGGGTGTAGTAGTAATTGTAGATGATATACTTGTATTTGGAACAACAATTGAAGAGCATGATGAAAACCTTCAAGCAGTATTACAGCGATCACAGGAAAAGGGGGTAAAGCTGAATCCTGATAAATGCATTTTTGGAGTGACTGACATAAGCTACTTTGGATCTCTGTTAACTGCGACTGGTCTAAAACCTGATCCAGCAAAGGTTGCTGCAATCAATGAAAAGACTCTACCTGCTAACGAAGAAGAACTGCAAACCTTATTTGGTATGGTAAATTACCATGCAAAGTTTGCTCCAAATTTATCGGACATTACCTCACCTTTAAGAGCGCTGCTAAAAAAAGATACTGATCTCTTATTGGATAGAAATCATGACAGAGCATTTAAAGCCATGAAACAATATATCACTGGCGCAAAGACCCTTGCGTATTTTGACAGCAGCAAACAAAAACTATTGAAGTCGATGTCTCAAAAGTGGTCTTGGGGCTGCCCTTTTCCAAGAAGGAAAACCCATAGCTTTCGCATCAAAATCCTTGACACCCACAGAACAAAACTATTCACAGATTAAAAAAGAAATGTATGCAATAATTTTTGGATGTGAGCATTTTCATCATTATATACATATGTATATGATCAAATTGTCACTGTAACTTCGGACCTTAGAGCCCATATTAAAAAACCCTATATCCTTGGCGCCTCCAAAACTACAGGGAATGGTAATGAGAATACAGAAGTATAATATTAATGTCAAGTACAGATCTGGCAAGCAGATTCTAGTGGTGGATACCTTATCCCGAAAAAGTTTGACAAAAATTGAAACCCAAGGAAAACCCAGGAAGCTTTTGATGAATATGTTCACTCTGTTTTGTCGCATCTTCTAGTATCGGTTAAGAAATTTGAAGAGCTTCGCCGAGCTACAGTTAACGATAAGCAGTTAAATCAACTCAGAGAAGTGGTATTGAATGATTAGCCAGAAAAAAGAAATCAATGCTCTAAGTCAGAGTTAGAATTTTGGAATTACAGAGATGAACTTTAGGTAAATGACGAAATAATTATGAAGGTGAGAAAATCGTTGTTCCTACTGCATTAAACGGAGAAATGATAAATTGCATTCATTCCGGCCATATGGGAATTGAAAAATGCAAAAGACAAGCCAGAGATGTCTTATTTTGGCCGAATATGAATAAGAACATTGAGGTAAAAGTTGCAAACTGCAAGGTATGTTAAGAATACCAGTTAGCAAATGCAAGAGAACCAATGATTCCTCGAGAAACACCAGAACATCCCTGGCAAATTGTTGCAACAGATCTGTTTTCACTAGAGAACATGGACTCTGTCCTTGTTGTTGATTATTATAGTCGATATTTTGAAATCGAATGCCTACGGAATACCAAAGCATTGATAATTATTAAGATTAAAGCAATATTTTCAAGACGTGGAGTGCCACATATTAGAATACCGCAACACGCCTGTAGTTGGTACTGCCTCGCCTGCACAACTTCTCATGAACAAACGTCTACGATCAATCATTCCCTCTACAACTAAGCAATTGGAGCCGAAATTGCAAAACCAAAGAGAAATAAGAGATGTGTCAAGGCACAACAAGCTGCTTCAAAAGTTTGCTTTTGACAAGCATTCAAAACCTCTTAAAGACCCATTGTCACTTCCCGTGATGCTCTGCTCCATGTTTATTATGAAACGTGACCACAGACCGGAACGAGCTTTGAGAAAACCGCAAATCACCCGCATTGAGAGAC
>JAOTRI020108568.1:0-13275 GCA_028564885.2 Zoanthus sanctaehelenae | reverse complement strand
GCTATTTTATCTGACTCAGAGTATATAATAAACAAATTATGACATGGCAAGAGCTTGATATCGTTTTTATTCACTCGCTCGTTCGCGCTATGACACGAAAACTCATGAATAAAAACGATATCAAACTCTTGCCATGTAATAATCTCTATATATCGTGTCCAAAGAGCTTATGCTGCGAAACAAAACCGCAACCAAGCAAGTTTGAAAAATGTAAAAGGACTGCAAATATATTTTTCATAGTTCCATGATGGAAAGGATAACCATATATTGAACTTATATAAACGGGACCTTAAAAAAAAAGCATAAGAACTTACTTCAAATCCCGCATCATCATCAGATTCGTTTTCTCCTGTAACAAACAAAAAAATTGGTTAGGAATTGTAAATATTCTACTGGTCAATACCTAGGAAGTAGTTCTTTTACCAATTATAATTTTAGTCAAATCCTTTTCATCTACACTATAGGAAAAAACAATTTTCATACAACCATTTGTTATCGCTATTAATTTTATCTTAATCTAAAGTTGAGGGTTAAAAGTAACTAGAAAATAATAAGAACTTATTAACCAACTAGATTACATGATTCTAGAACAACTCTCATAACTGAATCATATAAAACAAAAAAATATAAGCAAAAAAATCATGACTGCTGTTATATAATCTACAATTTTCAACATTGTACCACGAATTTCAACCGAAGCTAATAATTAACATTCCCAATGGAATTCTTCAAAACAAAAACTATCACATAAAGGCATTGTAAACGGCGTTAGAGGGGGTGGACATTCAAGCACAAGACTGGGGCAGGTGGAAATATGTGGTGTAGTTGGAAAGTAAGAAACATGCAATGAGTGAGGTGGTCAGAACAAGAAGAGAAAAGTTACAAAATCGGCAAAATCTAAAGGGTTAGGCGCAAAATTTATTAAGCAGAAGGGTCAGAGTGAAAGAGTCTTGATTTTTAATATTTGACGAAAGCGTCAATTCCTTCATCTCTGCTAAATCGTGTTTCTTCTTATGAAGAGAAAACTGTTTTTGTTTTTACTACTATCTGAACTAGTTAGTGTCAAAGTTAATCAAAAAAATTCTACGCCATGGTCTTCTTCAAATTTATGGTTGTGACTGTATATTAATTTCGGACAGACTTTAATTGTACTAGCCATTGAGCCGGTCGGGCATAATTACAATCCCACAATGGCAAAATACTTCTGTGTGTACGTAATCTCCGCACGTGCAAAATTAAGAAGTGAATAACGGGGAGAGGGAAAAAGAGCTTGGGACGCAATACTCAGAAGTCAGGAATATCAAAAGCTGCAGTTTAAAAACACAAATTTCTTAAGCGAGATTTTGCGGATAGAAGTACAAAATTTGTAAGAATCGTAATCAACCCTAGATGGCATACTTAGCATTCTCTCTTTGGACGACGCTGGTGTCCTGCTTACGGTGACTTGCAGCTGACCCAGCTTGCGAGTTCGTCCTTTCGGTGTGTCTTGTACCATAATCAACGACCGATGAAGGACAACGGAACGATTTTGCTGCCTTTTAGTTGAGCTTCTTGTCGTAATATTGGGCGAGGGTGTAATACCAAGACCTGCAAATAAAAGAGTAAACTATAGGCTCTAGAACCTAGTGAGGAAAGCGTCCCTGATCCAACGATAAATAACCATTATCCTTACGATTAATGGGAGCTAACATGCAATGGATAAGTGTCCCGTTCACGGAGAGATAAAGGCTCTCAACAGCTGTTCAAAGATTATCGGACATGTCAACATATATATATATATATGTTGTTATGTTTAAATTTAGTTTTAAAAATGTTAACCGGGAGTGACGACTATTGTACTAGATTAGTTAATCATTAACTTTTGAGAACTTAGCTGTGTGAATATAAGATTTATAGTAGTGCATAGGTGTGAATGTTGTAAATGCGATCGGGAAAATCATAGATTAAATATACAAAAATCCATGAGTCTGGAGCTTTGGAGGCAAGTTCCCGACAAAGCTTAACACTACAGAAACCACAGATCAACTCCATCTCCATTGCCACGTGGATCGTAAAAGATTAAGCTTACAGCAAACGACTACTATTTTCATTTCTATCGCTAATACTAATAATACTTCCTTTCACATAAATAACATTTAATTGTCATTAACGAAGAGCAAACCGTGTCCAATTATTTGACGATTAACAACCACCCCCAAAGAGGATGTCAACAGTGTAGGATATATGCAGAGACACTATATCTAGTGCTAGGAAGGATCCTGCGGGGCATAGTTCTATTATTATTTACAAACGAATAGGATTAAAATTCTCTCTATATTGAAAGGAACAAGACAATGTAAATCTTTTTTCTATTTTTAGCGTACAATACACGTTTCCTTTCGTCTTGACTTTTATTTCAGAGTTAACTTATAGTTTTGGATATCATAAGCTACAGGAGCCAATCAGAGCCCGCAAAATGAATATCGGTTGCTTTGGTAAATACTAACTACCGTTGATGTTTACTATTTTCTTAGATCTGAATACTAACGAGATCATCGAACATACCAGAGTCCCGATGTAAACGCCTCAATACTGTAGTTTGACCTTGTTTTTCCAAGGGTGAAAATCGCTCATTCTTAAATTCCAAAAGAGATAATGATAAGAAATCAACAAACAAGGTAATAACTAGTTTAAATGGTAGACTACATGCCGTTCACTAAATTCAAATAAATCTCCTTCAATGACTGAAAGCAAGTATGGATAGCAGAAATGTGCAGCTAGCTAAATTGAAGACGCTATATTGGGCACTATGGCAACGTTGTTAATGGGAGTTACCTTCCCCTTTTAAAATTACTTTAAAAATTTGTCTGCTACGATCTATTTATTTGCAAGTATACCTCGAAAATGGTGTTTTAATGTCTCAATTCATTGAAAAGTATTATAGATTTTGTGGTATAGTTTGCAAAATATGTATCAATTTTAAAGAAAAGCTAAATTCTTCTTTAAGGAAGACTTGCTCCTGAATGCTATTACAAGATTGTTTTCATTGTTATGTTTGTGGACTATTTTTATACCGATGAAGCATTTCGTTTCTGATTTGGACATTAAACCGTAGCAGGCGCGGATTTAGGGGTGGGCCGGACGGGCCGCGCTCCCCCCCTCCTTTTCGGTGGGATAGCCAACGTTAATTTTTTAAATATTTCAGTTTAAATTCTGTGAAAGTTTGATGTAACTGCGATCCAGAAAGGTACAACATGTTTAAAATACGAAATAAGGTAAACTTAGAAAAGTGGATATTTTTCGTTGTTCATCCTGTTTTTGTTGAAAGGTTGGGTGGTAGACCAGGCTTAAGTTTTCCGGCCCCCCCTTTCCAAACTTTCTGGATCCGCCCCTGGTAGATACTCTAAACCATACTTCAAATACGAACTCTTTCGAGCAGCTTTCCATTTGAACATTTTTAAATGTGATTATAGTCTTAATTTTGAGAACTAGACTGTTTTGACTCACAACAATGTTAGTCCTTAAGTGTATACTATCGTCATTATATTTTTGCGGTGAGACCATTATAAAACACAGGGATTATTTTTAGATCAGTGACGGTTCTATAATCTTCAAGATTATTCTGAACTGAAAAGGTTATACAGGCTTTGTTGCTATTGTCTCACATTGAAATCCATTAAAATTTTATATAAGATTTGTGTTTTGCTACGGAAGTTATGGTAAATAACTTTGAAAATTATTGGCGATAAGACAAAATATAAAAATTCCCAGTTTCTCATCAGAACACTTTGTAAATGTAAATGCAATGTAGTTTTTCATGATAACTTTCGAAGTGGTTTGTATGGACTCTTTCGCGCAGCTTTCCGTTTGAGGGTTTGCAGATGTGCTTGTTTGAGAAACCGTGTGGACAATAATTCTAATCTTTAGATGTACACTACCCACCACAATTTAACTTAGCGAAAATATGCTATTTCAATTTTCGATTATTTAAGATTAAGGAGTGTTTTGCCGTCAAAATGACACAGTGCGTCTTGTTCAAAATTAATGGCTGTAGATACTCTACGGAACCATATTTCAAGTCAAAGCTAATTCAAGTCGAAGCTTATAGAGTTGGCATTCGAGTTTTACAAAAACAATTGAATAGAAGCGAGTTTTTAGAATTTTTATGTTTTTATAAAAACGAGCATCAAAGTCCCCAAAACTTGGAAAATTCATGCAGATTCAGCTAATCGATATAATGTCTTAAATAATCCGCCAATTTCCACTGACACCAAAAGCTCTAAAAATTATGTCTGCGTTATTTTATATAATTATTAGCAGAGAAAGCTCTTTTTAATTTTATAGAATTCGGTATTGTGATTTGTAAAGCTTTTAGCGTTTGCTTTAATCAGATGTAACAAATAAAATTGATTTGATTTATTTTTTCTTAGGAAGAACAAAGTAAGTCAGTCAAGTTAGTAACTGGTGCAGCGCCAGTCAATGACGCGGTGCGGAAGCCTAACTTTATGTAAAAGACGTGTATGATTACAGTCACTCGGCTATTAGCACTTCTGAAAAACAACTTAGTAATTGGCAAAACCTACATAGAATTTATTTAAAAATTTTCATTAAGGCGAAGGCACATTTTTCAATGGCTTGTCAAAATTTTAATTTTGTATAAGAACACTTAGTACAAACTCAAAAATTGTTGTAAACTTTGGAGCGACAGGTACATTTATGACACACTATAGAAAATATAAAACTGCGAAACATATCTCGTGACAACTATAATAATTAGCATTTAGCGAGATTACATGATTTTGAATATCGTCACAGTGTTTTCAGAAGCAAAACACATTACCCAAATTAAAATCTATCAACTCTCTATACAAAGCCTTGTATATATATATGATTACACTCACTGAGTTATTTGTCGACTTCTGCCGGGAAAAACAAGTTCAAATTGCTTAAAATGATATTGAAACAGGTGCACAATAAACACTGAAAAACGCAGCGGGAATCTTCAAAAATGTATTCGTTTATTTCAATTAAATTACGAGTTACAATTTACATTTAAATGCAAGTAAAATGAATCTAAAGCTTTGATAAGAATACTTATCAAACCATACTTTAATCGCACGTCACTCAACTCCATAATAATTAACAAATTCTTATTTATAGTCGCTTTGTACAGTTAAATTTTATTGTTTTCAGCCTTAGCCTTAGGGAACTCTTTGGTTCTTGCTGTTGTAGCTTACAGAAACGCCATCAAGAGAATGCGAACAACCATTAATTTTTTTCATTGTCAGCATTTCTTGCTCAAATCTATTCATTACGTTTTGCAACCGGTTCCGTTTGAAATTTCTATTTATACCACAAATTTTGAATGTTTCTTTCCCTTTAGCGGGATATTTAGAATTGTCTACTGCAAACTGATAACTGAACGGTTCAATATTACTTATCCATAGAGACTGGTTCTTTATGAGTCTTTCAATCACAGTCAGTCGTTTTATGGTGGTTTTTCCCTCCTCACTAAGATTCGTTAGCAACAGAAGCACCATTGTCATCTTTGTGATGTGGTTAGTATAGGATCTCTTTTCAATATCTATATACCTCTGGTGATAAACGCATCTTTATTTAAATTTAAAAAACTTAACGTTGTCAGACTTTGCGCATTTAGGCTTTAGCTTTAGATACAACTGAGTTTTCACGATAAGCTGTTTCCTTGTGTGTGTTAATCCGTTCAGTCCCAAATCTATTCTTAAATTCTCCCAACTTGTGCCAACCATACTTTTCATTAAACAAGTTTGAGAGAATTATACTTTTTTAATCACTAATAGTTTACTTTGTTTGATCAATTCTCAGTTTCTCATTAACAGCCATCTTATTTTGTATATATTATGTAAGGAGAAGTTGCCTGACCGGGCCTGTGAAAGAGTTTATTGCATGTTCTGCCGCCGTTAACAATGGTTATCTTGTATTCGGCCATCGTCGTCAAGTTGTTCCAACAGAAAGTCCCAGGGGAAATCTCCGCAATTACAAAGTGATGCTAATATTTAACTGTCGTAGTCGTTGTTTATCAAGGGCTGTCGTGTGCTGGCTGCATGCAATGTCTTTGTAAAATGTAAGTGAATATTGACTCTCTAAGGGCTTTTCAATGCCAACAAAGTATTTTGCAGTAATTAAATCCTTACTTGTAGATTTTAGCCTTTGCAGTTTGCAAACTGTGCTTTTAAAATGTAAAATACCTATTTTTTTTTGGTATAGAGTCATTTGTTGTGGCTTAAAGACATACCGTTTTTTTGCCCTGGGGAAAAACTTTGAGGCCCTTTTTAAACGAATCAAACATGTCGGGGAAACATTACCCAACCTGCCCAACCGTGTTTAATTTAATCAGTGTTGATTGTGTTAGATGTCGGATTTCATTATACAATGCACAAAACCATAGCATGTTTTTGATCACATGAACGGAAATGTTCGGCAATATTATTGGATGAAAAGTTAAACTTATCCAACACCGTTCAAGCCTATCCAACATGTTTAATAGTACTGCAACGAGTCAAACATGTTCCATCCCAAGCGTGTATACATAGCCAGCCAGTTTTTTTCTGGTATGCCCAGGTACATTATCTGACGAGGCTTTGCCCGGCCAAGTGAGTTTTTACCTGGTCGATCACTTCACCAATCTCCCTCAGTCGAGTCGTCTGTGTTGATATTTTAAAAAGAAATGCCATTTAAAAATGTAAACCACTAACGCAGGAGTATAGGCTCTTATTGACAACCATTTGACGGAATATCTAATTTATAAGAAGTCAAGAGGATGAATATAAAATTCAAGAAAGTACTCAGTTTCGGCTTGTCAAACAATGGCTAGCCTTCTTCTGAAGCAAGAAGATGAGTGTGGCTAACCGAAATATAATTTCTGTAATGAAAAAATTACGTCCAACAGAGAGATTTCGAGGGATTATTTTATTTGTTCTGTTCCTTTATTTTTCGAAATTGGATGCAGAGAAATTGTTAGAAAATCAGAAATCAAAAATAGGTACGCCTGGGCTTACAACTGGCTTACAGGTAGCTATACCCTCCTGAGTCCAGCATTGTTTGGTAATGTTTGATATATTAAACAGTTTGAACGGGCCTTAACGTCAAATAAGTTTTGTGCCTAGTAACCCTTTTCTAGTCTCTCTCCCAAACTCCTAATGGACTTTTTGTACCAAGGGTTGTAAAATCCGAAAGTAAGAGCAAAGAAAATTAATATTTTTAGCTTGCTTTTGTTTTGGAATTCGATGAGTTAAGCCTTCATATTTTTTATTTTAGTTGGAAAAATCAATTATAATTCGAAAAGCGAAATTATTCTTTCAACCCAATTTTGATGTCACTACCGTATCCTATCAAAGCTTCACAAGTGCAATAAAATTTTGTTTTTGAAGCTATTGAACGGAAGAGAAAAGCTGTTGTAACAACGTTTGAAAACAATTTATGAGTATTTTTTATTGAAATTATAGCCGTTATGTGTTATTCTTAACTCGATAGGAAAAAGCTTTAGAAAAAGCTGCGCTACAAGTACAACTTGACAATGCTCAACTTCTCTGTGAAACGTGATTCGATTGTCTACTCGACAAATTAATTCCTAGGAGGGGGTTGTTCAAAAGTCGATAAGCACTAATCCAGCTAATCTAAGGTTAAATTTTTGATCCACGGACTTTTAAAACTGGAAAACCTTACATAGAGAATTGTTTGGTATTAACAAGTTTTTTCCTAGGAAAATCTGAACAGTAAAACCATAATCTTTTCCTAAGAAGAAGAAACTTTTGATGATGTTACTGCTTTTAAAATGACCAGCTACATGAACACAAGTTTTAAAAAATGTTCTCATTAAGGCATAAATAAAATACGCCGTAAACAAATTGTGTTATTAAGAGTCATTGTCTGAGAAAACCAGGCAGGGTGAAAAGATGGGGGTCGACCGATTGACCCCAAACTTATACCATTTAATAGGCATTGGATATAAGTAAGAATGGCCAAGTTTGAGCTTCAACAGATTTATAGTTGCTGAGTTGACCACCCCCCCTATTTTTGAGTAGCAAAATCGCCGAAAATATGGCATTTTTGTGACAAACTTTGATGCTCAATGATTTTTCTACGGAATCAGCTATGAACTTGTAGTTTTCTCCAAGCATTAACGAGTCCTTCCTTTGAACATTTAAGAAGAAAACAAATAGTTTTGCTGAATTTTGTATTTTATAGGAATTTTTGAATGGCGGATGTTTTACTCACAAGTAAAGAAAGAGTGAATTTCGCAAAATTTAAGGAGCCGTTTCTAAAAACTGCGGCAGTTAATTTCAAGTTTTGTTTTATTACGGTGATATTTGATTGTTACTCTTCGATTTTAAGTAAAATCATGATTGGCAACTTTTATTGTTGACACACGAGAGGAGGTCAAAGTACGGTTCCCGAGATTGCGTGACATAATTATGTGTAACATTCTTCCTACATTTACGCCAGTAAATAAATTTTGTATGTCCTTTTAAAAAAACAAATAACATGTAGCTATAGCTATATCGTAAGATTTAAATTATTTGAACGTATACGGAACATATTTTCCTCGGTAAAACAATTAATATACTTGGCATCATATTTCAGTGCAGTTCATCTGATTGGCTAAATTTCGCTTTGCACGCGTTACATGTATCAAATATCTCATATTGTTTACAGATCGATCATAGTTCAATTTGAATGTTAGTGAGTTGCTTCAACGATTATTTAACTTCAACCTGTTAGCTTTTAATACGATTTCAGTCATGAGTTGTTCATTTGAGAGTCATGATTCTCCATGTGGTTCTTGTGGGGAAATCTCGCAAATCATTCCATTAGTAAAATGTACTGATGATATGACAACACATCTTATAAGTCTTGGCGTTAGTTCAAAACGTGGTCGCCGCAGTGTATCAGCTCTAGAAGAATGGAAGTTAATCCTAAACCGTGCTGGAATGTTTGAAAACGTAGATGTTTCATCTATAACAATATGCCCAAGACATAGACGATCACTGACGATTGATTGGCCTGGACGGAAGAGCAACATTTGTTGCTATCCTTCACATGGAAGCAATCGTAAACAAATCAAAAGTCCCAGGCGAATCAACCAAACTATGTCAGAAGAAATATTTCAGCGTTTTCAAGCAACTGTACCTATTGGTTCAGGTAGGCTAAATTTGATTTCATACTCCTCGAATGTTGTCATGTTTGCTTTTCGGTTAATGGGTTGCCTGTGTTGATAAAACGTTACTTGCTTTGCACACCAAACAAAAATTGAATTAAATAACATTGAAATAGAATCATAAATGTACAATGAACGTCTTGCAATATTATATAATTTCTTAGAGTTTAACATTGATTATGAATAATAATCGTCTTTAGCAATCTGTGCGAGCTGCCGAACGGCCCACTACAAGCAAAGGAATGATCCTGTAACATCTCAAGCGGTTAAGCAGGTAGAGTTTTAGGCGGTGTTTACATGATGCCAAATTGAGTTTCATTCCAGAACGAAATAAAATTCATTCTGTGTTTACATGAAAAACCTCCGCAAAGGACTTCAGTCCGGAATGAAATGGAAAGCTGTGGAGAGCCTGCAATTGGACAGCAGATAATCGCCTATTTGACTGCAAGTGCGCACTCTCTGTTCGTTTCAGTCTACCAGAAGCATCACTTTCGCGTCCATTTCATTCTTGAAAGATTTATTTTTCGTTTACATGATGCTGGAATAGTTTTGCGGTCAGGTTTCGTTCGGGATTGAAAGTGTCGATCCGGAATGAAAACCCGTATGAGTTCATTCCGGAACGAGGTTTTTGAGGTATCATGTAAACAGATACAGTAATTTCTATTTAAACGGAATGAAGTCGTTCCGGAATGAATCTCAATCCGGCATAATTTAAACACCGCCTTAGACGTTAGTAATTATACAAGTTTAAAAATAACCCCTAATAGATATAGAGACAAACAACTGAGCTACTGTACTGAAATACCATAAAAACATCTGTTTTATTATGATAGTTTCAAATTTGCTATTTCAAATCTAACGGTTGCTTACAATCCCCGTTCTAGCAATGAATTGTTACTTATGCCTCTTTCTGTTACAACTTATGCTACTCTTGGTGATAGAGCATTTTCAACTTCTGCACCAAAACTCTGGAACAGTCTTCCTCTTTACCTAAGAAACATAACATATATAAACATTTTTAAAAAGAATCTTAAAGATTATTTATTCAACCAAGCTTTTATATCTCCATAGTCTTATCACGAAAATTTCCAAATTTATGCATACATATTGATATTATTATTATTATTATTATTATGTTATTTATATATTCATTTTTTTAACTGTCAATGATATCGATAGTTTTTATTATTTGTTTATTTTTAATTTTTTCCCTTATTATACAAGTATATAGTATACATATGTTATAAAATGTTTAAATTGTAAGGCACATTTGAAAACTCTTCAGTTGAAAGTGCGCCATATAAATGCTTATTATTATTATTATTACTTTCATTAATATTATTATTATTATTATTATTATTATTATTATTATTATTATTTACATAAAACAGGCTTTAGACATGCCATCCACAAGTGGTATACAGTCGGAATCTGGAACAGAATCATCATCATCACCACATTCATCTCAAGAAACAGAAAATAATCCTGCCCCTGAAACTACAGAAATATTTTCCTCTCAGTCGTCCCAGTCATCTCAGTCATCATCCCTATCTGAAAAAGAAATAAGCATCTGGTTGGATGAAAAGGAGGAACAAAATATAAAACGCAAAGTGCTCAATGATAGTTTGAATAGCCTGACAGATGGCCGTGTTAGTCCACTCGTTTCTACATTGAATACAGGCTGGAGTGATATATCCCCTACGCAACAAAGATATTACATCAAGAAAGCAAAGGAAGCATTTTCAGCCACCCTTTCTGTTATTAGTCCTGGCCAAGAACAAGACCTTTGGGAGTCACTTCGCCATGACACTCATTTGCTGCAGGATGAAAGAATTGAACGCTCAAAGCGAAGGTACTTTGACACCAACTCTGACCTAATAAAAAGCTTAATTAAAGCTCACAATGAAGCTGACTCCTGGCAAACAAAACGGCAAATCCTGTCCATCTTTGCAAACGACTTCACTCGATATGAATTACAAGGTCTCATACCAGGTCTATTGAAATGGAGAATCGACCAAGCTCGACAGCATGCCACAGAATCAGGAAAAGGTCAACCTATTCAAAAAAAACCAATTTATCGTGTTAGGATAAATAATGTGAAAGTCGACCATTTTTTGGATTACATTTCCAGACCAGAGCTACTTCAAGATGTTGCTTTTGGTACAAAGACGATGAAGCTCGACTCTGGGGAAAAAATTGTAATTCCAGCAGTTGTAAGGACTTTGATCCCTTCAAGAATCATTGAGCAATACTTACGTTACAGCAAGCAAGAGGAATTTGAGACTGCATCAGAACGATCACTTTATAGAATACTTGGTGTATGTAGTGCATCTATGCAAAAGTCACTACAAGGTCTCGACAATGTGACAGCAGATGGAACCGAAGCGATAGACACTTTAATCAACATCGTCCAGACTTTAGTGGAGAGTGGAGCTAGTACTGAGTGGGGAACCAAAACTGAACAGAAGGTGAAAGAAGTGAAGAGGTACTTCAAAACAGATTTTAAGGCTCATATCACACGCAATGAACATTGCGCAGACCATTGTATGACATACTCTCTCAGTGACTCAAAGAATAAAGAATTCCAGTGTATCTGCCAACATGAACATGATGTAGTATGTGATCGATGTGAAGCCTTGAAGCAAGTTTTGAAGGACATCAAAGAAAAGATAGAGGAATCAAGTATTGATGAGGAACACCGCAACCGAGTCAAATTCGACTTTAACCATTGTCAAACCGCAATTTCCGCCTGGAAAGCTCATTTAGTACGAAGTATCTTGCAAGAAGAGGCGAAACAAGATGTTTTAAGCTATCTTGATGATCAATCATGCCTTATAATTGTAGACTGGGCCATGAAGTTTCTTCCGTTGAAGTACAGAGAAAATATGTGCGAGTTCTTCGGAAAACGTGGTCGTAGCTGGCATGTAAGTGCTGTGATTACAAGAAATGATGATCGTTTTGAGGTAGAGTGTTTTGTTCATATTTTCAACTCTTGTACGCAAAACAACTACGCTGTGGCATCAATATACGAGCATTTGTTACGTACTATCAAAGTAGAATATCCAGCCATAACGAAAGCATTCTTGCGGTCCGATAATGCTGGCTGTTACCACAATGGCCCACTGTTGCTGTGTCTTCCTGATATTGGAAAACGAATTGGTGTAACTATTGCTCGCTACGACTTTTCAGACCCTCAAGCTGGAAAAGACATATGTGACCGCAAGACAGCCCCTATGAAAGCGCATATTCGCCGCTTTGTAAACGAAAAACATAACGTAGAAACAGCTGAAGAAATGAAAACAGCTCTTGAGTCTCATGGAGGTTTGAGGGGATGTCGTGTTGCGGTTGTAGAGGTAGAATCGTCGAAAGAGCTTAATGAAAATAACAAGATACCAGAAATTAGCCTCTTGTACAATTTTAAATATGAAAACAACGGTGTTCGTGTTTGGAAAGCCTACGATGTTGGTTCCGGAAAACTCCTAACTAATAGAAGCCTTGGCATACAAAATCAAGACTTACCAGGCCTGAAAGTTATCGCGCCATTTGGTCCACGTCAGAGGGAACAAGGTGTCATGCGCCAGTCTTCATCCTCATCCAGTGAAATCTTCTCTTGCACTGAAAGTACATGTGTTCTTACATTCAAGACACAAAGAGAGGCCGAATACCACATGGATTCTGGTAAGCACGTGAAAGAGCTCGAGTCTGTATCTACATATGATAAAATTAGATTGAAGTGGGCTAATCGTGTAACAGGCATTAATTCTATGCTTCTGGGAGGAGCATCCTCTGTATGTGAAGAAGAATTGACATCATCATCGACCACAGCCTCTGAAATCTGTAATATGGGTTGGGCACTCAAAACAACATCAAAAAGGCCGCGCCTCGGAGACAACGTTAAAAGATACCTGATTGAAAAGTTTAATGCAGGTGAGAGATCGGGCTCAAAAGTTGATCCTTTGACAGTCTCCAGAGAAATGAAACTAATCAAGGACAGGCATGGAAAGCTTCTGTTTCAGCCAGAAAAATGGAAGAGCGCTCAGACTGTTAAAAGCTTCTTTTCAAGATATCGCGCAAAGCTAAGACAGCAACAATTAGATGGG
>JAOTRI020108557.1:0-13277 GCA_028564885.2 Zoanthus sanctaehelenae | reverse complement strand
AAAAAACCGCAGCTGGCACAGCAAGAACCACTTTCTTTAGAGTTGCTGAAAAAAAAGCATACCCTTTTACTGGCGCAGTGCAGCAGTTTGCTGGATAGTGAGCAGCCACTTTCCGAGTCGAGCCGAACTAGCTTTAAGGCTGCTTTAGAGGAATACGAAAGACTTTTTACTGCTTTCTTGTCTCAGGCAGGGCCGCTCTATGCTCTCATCTTTTCTGCCGAAGGCGTTTATGCGGCTAAGGAAAAGCTCGACCATGCACTCCAAGAGTTAGAGCAAAAAGAGGCACTTTTAGAAAAGCAGCAAGCTGCCTTGGCAAAAGAGCAAGAGAAGGTGGAAGAACAACAGCTGGCAGAAAAAAATCGTCTCCAATTGCTTGGCTTAAAGTTAGTGGGAATTTCTGAAAAACAAACGAAGCTCACTCAAGAGCTAAAGGAGCGCAAGCGGCAGCTACAGTCCTTAAAGGTAATTTTCACCCAGAGCGAAGTAGAGTTGAGTGCTTTGAGAAAAACAGAAAAACTCTTGAAAGAAGAAAAGCAAACGGTTTTAAAGGAACTTTCAGCACTAAAAACTTCAGAGGGAGGTGCCTCAAAAGAGCTAGCTAAAAGAGCCGAACAGCTGAGACAAGCAGAGAGCAAAGTAGTGCGTTTAGAGGGAGAGCTTCAAAAAAATCAAAAAAGACTGCTGCAGCGGCAAGAGAAACGGAATGAAATAAAGTTGTTAAGAGAGCTGAGCGTTAGTAAGCTAAAAGAGCTGACACACGAAGCACAGAAGCAATTTTCGAGTGTTTTGTCTCATTACACTGAGCCGCTAAGAAAAGAGCAGCTAAGGGCGGAACTTAAGAAAAAATTAGTAGGCGAGCTGACGGCTTTAAAGGCCCAGCTAAAAGGGGGGGGGCGAGTGAATCCCTTAGCAAAAGAAGATTATGCAGAAGTGAAAGAAGAGGTAGAGAAAATTGTAGCCCAGCGAGAAGATCTCTTAGCGGCGATGCAGTCTTTGGAAGCAGTTACCCGTGAGCTTGACAATGAGGCGGAACAGAAGTTTACTACGACCTTCAAGCGAGTGCAGGAAAATTTTGATCGTCTTTTTAAGCGGCTTTTCTTAGGAGGCAAAGCAATTTTAGCACTGCAAGACGAAGCTCGTCCTTTAGAAAGCGAGATTCAAATTACCGCTGCGCCACCGGGCAAACGGGCCCAGAAGCTCAGTCTTTTTTCTGGCGGTGAAAAAACACTAATTGCGCTTTCCTTGCTCTTTGCTATTTTTTTAGAAAAACCGGCGCCTTTTTGTTTGCTCGACGAAGTTGATGCGGCGCTTGATGGAGAAAACTTAGAGCGGCTTGCCAACCTTTTTAAGGAAGTGCAGCAGAAGACGCAGCTACTTTTAATTTCCCATAATCAACAAACTATGCAGATTGTAGATTATATGTATGGAATTACCATGCGAGAGGGAGTTTCTCGGCTTTTTTCCATTAAAACCAACGAGGCGGCAGATTAACACTCTACTTTGGGGGTAGCTGTTTTTTCATGGTGCAGTCCTTTATTCTTCGACTTCGAAAGTACAAGCGCTTTTTCAAACTGAGCTTTAAACGCAGCTTGAAGAGCAAAGCGTCCACTCATTCTCTCGCGATGGGGGCGGCAGTGGGAGTATTTTTTGGCCTAGGGCCTACCTTCGGGTTTCAGTTACTTCCTGCTCTGTTAGTGTGTATGAAGCTGGGGTATAATAAACTGTTAGCGCTTTTAATGGTGTTTGTTAGTAACCCGCTAACGGTGGTGCCGATCTATCTCTTTAATGCCTGGGTAGGCAGATTAATGTTTTCGCAGTTTTTTTCTGTTAAGAACCCCACTTCGATAGAGGTAGTGATAAAAAATTTTAGTTGGCAGGGGCTCTTTTCTCTTGGTAGTGAAATAGTAATAATTTTTTTGCTTGGTTGTTTTTTGGTGTCTTCCGTGTCAGCCACGGTGGTGTATTTATTTTTTTATTATGTCATTTCCGCTTGGCGGCGGCGTGGTCTTACTCCGGTTTCTTAACTACCTTTTTCTTGATTCTTGAGCTTAAGTGGAGTAAAAGGCGTTTTCCTCAACATATTTTTCACTAAGGTCGCATCCCCAGACAGTCCATTCCGCCTTGCCCTGCTGAAGGTTAACTTCTGCCCGCACTAATGGTTGAGAGAAAAGTGCCTTAAACTTTTTGAGTTTTTCCGGCGACATTGCCCTGGTCCCCCGATGAGACACTTTCTCTCTCCCTTTCCCTAAAAGCGAGATTTTAAGTTTTTCTGGTGCCACCTTCAACTCAAAAACCTTTCCGATCGCCATCACAAAGCGGCCCCAATTAGGATCCCCGCCGTGCAGCGCGGTTTTTATTAAGGGAGAATTGATTAGACTTTTTCCTACTTTACGCGCCAGTGCCGCGCTCTTAGCGTTCTTAACTTGCACTTCCAAAATTCTTTCTGCTCCTTCAGCGTCGCTCACAATTTGCTTGGCGAGTGCCAATGCCACTTGAATCAGCGCCGTTTCAAATTGTTTTGTTTCCACTGCCCCAGCCTTTCCATTTGCCATCAGCACTACGCTGTCACTGGTGGAAGTGTCAGAGTCTATAGAGATGGAATTGAAGGAAAGGTCGGTGGCTTTTTTAAGGCTTTTTCTTAAGGTGGTTAGGCTCACCTCGGCGTCAGTAACAAAGTAGGCCAGCATAGTGGCAAGCTGGGGTTCTATCATCCCCGCCCCTTTAGCAATTCCCAGGAGCGTACTTTTTTTGCCTTGCTTGGTGGTTAGAGTGATGCTGCTGTATTTTATCACCTTATCGGTAGTTAGGATTGCCTTAGCAAAAGCGGCTTGAAAAACCGGTTCGCTTCCCAGTGCTTGCGGCACTAAGTGGCAGCCTCGTTTTATTTTTTCTAAGGGTAAGTACTGCCCGATAATTCCGGTGGAAGAAGGCAGCACCATTTCTGTTCTTATTTTTAAGCTCTTAGCTAGCGTGCGGCACATGGCCAGGGCATCTCTTTCCCCACGTTTTCCGGTGTGGACGTTAGCATTCTTGGAGTTTATCACTAAGGCCTGCAGTGCTCCATCTTTTATGTGTCTTCTTCCGATGATTATGGGAGCGCCGGGAAAGTTATTTCTTGTGAAGACGGCGGCGGCCCGGCAGGGAACTTCACTGTAGAGGGCGGCGAAGTCTGGATTTTTATTTTTAATGCCTACCCGGAGTCCGCAGAAGTAAAAACCAGGCACGGGGACTAGTTTTTTTTGAGGCTGGTACGCCGGATGTTTTTTAAGGAGAGAGAAAGTGTTTTTAGTGGACATGAGAAACGTTCTTTAAACGTTCAAGTGGTGATAAGGATTTTTAGCAGCGGGTTCTGTTTCAGGACGTTTTTTCCATTTTGGATGCGCCCAGAGATACTGCAGCAGATCCTGGTTAATTAAAGCTTCTAATTTTTTTGAAAGCGCTCTTAGTAAAGCCGCTTCAGAATTCTCGGTGAGTGGCTTTGAGTAGTGCAGCTCATAAGGAAAAAAACTTCCTTCACTGGTTTGTATTTTAGCAGCTGCCTTAGAGCTTTCTTTAGCATAAGTGTAGCAAACTTCACATCCCACTTTTTCTCTAATGAACCACGGAGTTCTCTGCACGGCAGCGAGGGTGTTAAAAAAAGGTACGAAACGCCCACTTACCGCAGAGTTCTGGTCTATTAAAACAAAGTAGATTTGACTAATCTTTCCTGAGTGGCGCCCTTTTGCTTTCTTGCGCTGTAGCAGCTCTTTAATAAAATAATTTTTTACTACACACCGAATTCCTTTCTTCTGCATTTCTTTTTCTAAGTACTGATGGATTAATGGGTTTTCGATGCGCCGCAACACTAAGTTGCACGGCAATTTTTTTATCCAGCTAAGGTAGTAAAGGGGGAAGAGAAAATTAGAATAGTGGCTGGAGGTCAATATTAGATCTCCCGAGCGGGTTAAGCATTTTTCTATTGTTTCACTGCCGCTGGTTTTACAGAGCGCCGCAAAGGTTTTTTTTTTGATTGAGAAAGATTTTAGAAAGAAGAGTGAGAGGGATAGGTTTTTTAAGAGCACCTGCTGCACCAATTGATTGATTTCTTGGTCTGTTTTTATGGTTTTTTCTCCAGCGAATTTCAATTTTAAGTTGACTGCCACAATTTTAAGGTAGTTCTTCATGAACGGAAAGAGTAGCAGTACTCTAAGTAGCAAAAAAAGCAAACTGGAGACTAACTGAAGCGGAAAGATTTTCAACACAAGAAGGAATAGTTTTAAGGCCCCAAATTCCAGGTAGATTTTCCATAGCTTTTTTTTCATTAGCTTTTTTACTTTTCTTTTCCTTCGGTGATTAAAACAAGGCCTCTAAAAAGCGTTTTGCTGCCGAGCGGCTTTTTTGAATTGGAGTGGGAAGCGGCGCTTCTAAAGCGGTCTCTAACTGATCCGTTTCTAAATAGCGGACGGTGCGGTTGCGCTCTAAAATAATTTGTTTACTGCCCTGCTGCCAAACTAGCTCTGCAAAGCTGATTTGAGTGGCTGTACCATAGCGTTGCTCGAAAAGCGTTAGTAGTTCTAAAAAAGAAAAAGCGCTGGCTTCGAATTCTAAGCGAATGAGATAGAGCTTTTCTTCTTGGTCGAACTGCAGGTTTAGCAATTTGAGATAATTATTAGGATAGCTTTCTAAGAAAGCACGGTTTTCGGTTTCTGGAATTCCTTCAATGTACTGCCTTTTTAGTTCCAGCCAAGAATAATTTTCTTCTAAAACTTTTAGCGCACCTTCATAAGACATTCCCAAGGATAGCAATCCCCAGCCAACGATTGCTTTGGAGGGCTTTTTTTTTAAGACGGTGTTGGTTTGATTGGTCTGTTGGATAACAGTATCAAGAGGGGAGGGGGGGGTAAGAGCGGGCGAAGGAGCTAGCGGCTGGGAATAGGACTCCTTGAAAAATAGCAAGAGCAGCAGAAGTAAAGCAAAAGCAGTGCGTCGCGACATTCAAACGGAGTAAATTCTTTTTATTTCAGCCGCGTCGGCTAAGATTTCTTTCACTCCAGCTGCAAAAGAACGCGCTACAAATTCAGGGTAGATTGTTTTTAACCTGTTGAGAGCAGTTTTCTTCTGGAAGGTGCCATCTGGTTTGCTACGGTCCCAAACCACTACTCCCCGGTAGTCCACTAACGCTTTCATTTTTTCCACATATTCTTTAATAGAGCAATCCCACCCCGTACCAATGTTAATAGGTTGGGGGGCGTAGTAATGCTTCATTAGATGAACTAGAGCCGCCGCGCAGTCAAGATTGTAGAGCGCTTCGCGTCTTGGGGCGCCGCTACCCCAGAATGTTACTGTTTTGCTATGATTTTTTTTTGCGAGTAATAGCTTTTTAATAAGCGCTGCTAAAAAGTGACCGTGTTCCAGATCGTAGTTATCTCCAATGCCGTAAAGATTAGTGGGCATGGCGGTGATGGTTTCAATTCCGTACTGCTCTCGATATTTTTGACAGGCTACCAGGCCGGTAATTTTCGCTAAGGCATAACCAATATTGGTTTCTTCGAGCGGACCGGTAAGTAGACTTTCTTCTCGAATGGGTTGTGGCGCCGCTTTGGGATAAATGCAGGTGGAGCCGGTATAGAGCAGTTTGGTTTTGGCAGAAAGAATTTTTTCTTGCTGCAGTTCTTTAATAGCTTCGAGTAAGTTTAAGATCATCAAAGCGTTGTGATGAAGAAAAGTGGCTTGGGCGTTATTATTGCCTAAGATGCCGCCTACTACCCCGGCGACCATGAAGAGATGAGTGGGTTTCTTCTGCGCTAAATACGCCTTAGTGGTCTGTTTTTCTAACAGGTTGAGCTGTTTTGAGGTGGGGGTCAGTAGATTAAGGTAGGCTTGCTTCTGCAGAGTTTTTACCAGTGCAGAGCCGAGTAGACCACGGGCGCCTAAAATGAGAATGGGAGTGGTTTTTGAAAACATGTGTTACCTTTGCTTTAGAAGATAAACTCTCCCTTGGTCTTCTGAAGCAGTTCATAATCGCTTTTCGCCATGCGTTTTGCTAACTCATTGAAAGTAACCTTGGGCTTCCATCCCAAGGCTCGCTTTATCTTGCCGTAGTCGCCGAGCAATAGATCCACTTCGGTGGGACGGAAGTATTTTTTGTTAACCACCACTAAGACGCGATTGGTGTTGCGATCAATCCCTCGCTCTTTTTCACCTTTGCCTTTCCAAATAAAATCAAACCCCAGGGTGCGCCCTGCCGTTTCAATAAATTCTTTTACGGAGTGAGTTTCGCCGGTGGCCACTAAGTAGTCTTCTGGTTTCTTTTGCTGCATCATAAGCCACATGGCCTCTACATAATCTGGCGCATAGCCCCAGTCGCGACGTGCCGCTAAGTTGCCTATTTCCAATTTTTTCTGGTAGCCCAGCTTGATGCTCGCCAAGCCCAGGGTGATTTTTCTGGTGACAAAGTTAAAGCTGCGTCGTTCGCTTTCGTGGTTAAAAAGAACGCCGTTAACTGCAAAAATGTTGTAGGCTTCGCGGTAGTTTTTTACTATCCAGTAGGCATAAAGCTTGGCGACTCCATATGGACTACGCGGATAAAAGGGAGTGGTTTCTTTTTGCGGAGTTTCCATTACCTTGCCGAACAGCTCTGAAGTGGAAGCTTGATAGAGCTTGGTTTTTAACTTCAGATTACGGATGGTCTCTAAAATTTTTAATACGGCTATGCTGTCTGAGTGCGCTGTTATTTCTGGTATTTCAAAAGAAATTTTCACATGACTCTGCGCCGCTAAGTTGTAGACTTCATCCGGTTTGATCTGATAGAGCAGATTTTTTATCGAGATCGCATCCGTAACATCACCGTAAGAGAGGAAGAGGCTTTTATTGTAGATGGCCTTGTCTTTTATTAAGTGAGCAATGCGATGAGAATTAATTACGCTACTTCTGCGAATAACACCATGCACCACATACCCTTTCTTTAGTAAGAATTCAGTTAAGTAAGAGCCGTCCTGGCCGCTGATGCCAGTAATCAGAGCGATTTTTTTCTTTTTAATTTTCATTAACTCTTTGGTTTTAACGACGAGTCAGGAAAAAAAATTGCTCCCACTCGAATGATTTTCTCATTATACTATATGCTTCTCCCCAAAGAAAGATAATTATCTTTAAGAGGAGGCGGAAGCAGTAGAGAGCTGTTTTAAGGCAAGTAAGACTTGTTCTGGAGTAAAGTGCTTCATGCATTTATTGTCAACACAGCGCTTTTGAAGGCAGCGGTAGGGAGTAGCAATGGGAGTGGGTTTGATGATGGGACACTCGTAAGACGAATAAAGGCTTTTCACTCGCGGCGCTAACCAGGTGGGGGGGGCTTGCCTTTCTCGATTGGTAGGACCGAATAACAGCACGGTGCGTTTTCCCAGTAAGGCACTAATAAAGCTAGGGCCGCTATCAGAACCGATAAAGAAGTCTGCCTTAGCAATAAGAGAAAAGAGCGCTGGCAAACTTAGCAGTGGCGCTAAGTGAGCAGGAGAGTTGGCTAAGGCTTCTTTAGCTGCTTTTCTTTCCGTTGGTCCGGCTAACACCAGCGGGGTGACGCAGTACTCCACTTTGAGCTGGTCTAACAAGGCGTGGAGGAGCTTTAGGGGAAAGATTTTAGTGTGGAAACTGGCCCAGGGGTGCAGCAAAATTAGTGGCTTAGGAGAGTGCCATTGCTTTAAAAAAGTGTCTATCGTGCGTTCAGCTTGGGGCTTGGGGCGAAAGGAGAGGGTTGGAAATATTTTTTTTTGCTGCCCTTCGTTTAATCGGTTTTCTAAGATGGCTAATGGTTTTAGTAAAGCAAAGTTTTTTTCAAAAAGGTTAACTTGGTGACCGGTATCTACCTTGTGGGTGTAGAAAAGCCAGCTAAGTTCTCGACTGTTTGAACGAGAAAAGCCAATTTTCTGTTTGCTTTTAAGCCACCAGGCGATCACCCCGCTCTTAAAAAGCCCCTGCGGATCCACTACGGCGTGATAAGTTTTTTTCTGGAGCGGGTGCCGACTTAGTAGTAACGGTAGCAGCTGCTTAAAGCACCAAGCGGCAGCCTTGGCGGGATGTTTTAGCGCTGCTAAATCTAGACTAATAGTGCGATCGACAAAAGGAAAAAGCTGTAGCAGGGAAGCAAACCGTTTTTCTACAAACCAAGTTAGAAAAAGATCAGGCCTAGTGTTTTTAAGCATCTGGGCAAAAGGAAGCGCATGGAGTATGTCGCCTAGAGAGGAAAGCCGCACCAGGGCAATTTCAATTTTTTCCAATGTTACCGTTTTTCTTAGGAAGCACTCTCTCGGGCATAACAATGTTCAAAGCTTTTTTTCACTTTTTCCATAAAGCGTTTTTTTGCTTCCACTCCTTTAAGTTCAGCTAAAGTGGGCTTAAGTGGTTTGAGAAACACCATTTTTGTTTTGGCTGATTTTATTTTTAAGCTGCCTTTGGCTTGAATGGCGCGAGTGTTCACGAGCAAAATTGGCAGTAGCCTTACTTCGCAGTTTGCAGTTGTTTTTAATACTTGCTCCATCACGGTGAGCGCCCCTAACTTGAAGCGACTTAATTTTCCGCTACGACTTCTAGTGCCTTCGGGAAAAATAATCAAAGAACGTTTTCTTGAGCTAAGCTCGGTGCTGGCTTTCTCTAAGCTGTGACTGGCAGCTTTTTTGTTGTATCGGTTGATGGGAACACAATTTATCATCCGCATAGCAGTACCGATTAGGGGAAAATAAAAATAAAGTCTTTTTGACAAGAAAAAATACTCAAAAGGAAGGAAGGCCATAAGTGCAAAAATGTCAAAGCTGGACTGATGATTGGCAATCACTATGTAGCTGCTACCGGGTGGCAGGGGCTGGGGCTTCACTTCAATAGTGGCGCCCGAACTAAAAAAGCGTTTTTCGGCCCATCGTTTTGCTATCCTATAATAATGTTTTTTCTTGGTAGTTTCCTCTTTTACAAAAAAACGAAAATAGAGCAGCTGAGAAAATTTTAAGAGGGAGTCTAACAGCAAATAGCCATGCCACCAAACGCTTTTTAACATCTTTTTTTAAGCTTGCTTTTAGGATTTCACTTAGCTGCCGCACCAAAAGCGCTGCAGTTTTTCCATTTCCACTACGGCGTTTTCACTTTTAAGTGCAGACCGCACTTCGTGCATGAACCGGTTCATTTGCCCTACATTATGAGCTGAGAGCAGCTCTAAAGCAAGCACTTCCCTAGCTTTAAGGAGATGATGGAAATAAGCGCGAGAATAAGTCCGGCTCACTTCATGTGGAGAGGTTTCATCTAAGGGGGCTGGGTCTGTTCTGCAGCTAGCGTTTTTAAGGTTGATGTTTTGTCTTCCGGAAGCGGCTGTTAAGGCTGCCGGCAGAAGCGCAACGCCGTGCCGCGCCAGGCGGGTGGGAGCGACGCAATCAAAAGTGTCTATTCCACACCCCACCCCAAAAAAAATTTCTTTAAGGCTTCCAATTCCCAGCAGATGCACCGGTTTCTCTCCCGCCGCTAAAGCTGCGCTTAAGGCCACCACTCCTTCTAGCTCCACCCTTTCTTTTCCCAAAGAGCCCCCAATCGCAATACCAAAAAAAGGGGTTTTTTTCACATAAGCCGCGCTTACTGCTCTTAGCTGTGGGTACACCCCGCCCTGCATCACTCCGTAAAGTGCCTGTGGTTTTTTTGCTCCAGTGTTACCTGCAGCCGTCTTTTCCTGCAGCTTTAAAAAAGTTTCCAAAGAACGATCCCCCCAACGCATCGAACGTTCCATGGCGGCTTTCGTGTAAGCTTCACTTACATGATAGGGAGTACATTCATCGAGCTGCACAATAAGATCTGCCCCTAATTGCCACTGCGTTTTTATAGAGCTTTCCGGCGAAAGAAACACTTTTGCTCCATCGACATAAGAACGAAAGGTTACTCCAGCCTCTTCAATTCTTAAAAGAGAAGTGCGCGGTCGGTTACGTTTGCCTTTAATTTCTTCTGCCACGCTGCCGTGCCCCATAGCAAAAACCTGGTAGCCTCCTGAATCGGTTAGTAGTGGTTTTTGCCACCGCATAAAACGGTGCAGTCCACCTTGCTTTTCTATCAGCTCCGCTCCCGGCTGCAGTAAGAGATGATAGGTGTTAGCAAGTATCACCTGCGTTTTTAGCTCGAGCAATTTTTCTGCACTAAGCGCCTTCACGCTGGCCTTGGTGCCACAGAAAATAAAGTTAGGCGTTTCTATTTCGCCGTGCGGTGTAACAATTTTTCCTACTCTCGCCTTACGCCAGGAGGTCGTGCTTGCCTGAAAAGAAAAAGCCGGGTAGTTCAATTATCAGCTGTTCTAAGCTTTTAAATCCTTAGGTAGAAAGGCCCGCGCTAAGTACATGAAAGGGGTGTCGAAAAGGGAAACCATCACCCTAAGCAGGTAAGTGCCTAAGACATAAGAGAAGATTAGGCTCTTTAAAGGTACCGGGGCCTCCGCAAGAAAATAAAAAGCGGTAAAGCTAAAAACTGCATTGTCGAGCAGGCTGGAGAGCATGGTAGACGCATTGTTGCGCAGCCACAGAAATCGTCCTTTGGTCTTTCTCTTGAGCCAGCTAAAAACATAAACATCATTCAGCTGGCTGAGTAAATAAGCGCTTAGGCTAGCCACTAAGAGATTAGGAGTCCACTTAAAAAGCGCTTCTAAATGTCCTTGAGTTCCCAAGGCCCAGGCATATTCGCTACCGGCCTGCTCCGGAGTTAAGGGAGCAAAAGACAGCATTAAGGTGGTGAGCAGAGTCCAGAACAACATAGCGAAGAAGCCGAGGAAGATTGCTTTTCTGGCGGCTTTGGCGCCATAGTATTCAGTCAGTAAATCGGTAGCCAGGTAGCCGGAAGCGAAAAGGCTGGTGCCTAAGGCGACCGGCCCCCCGAGAAATTCGAAGTAAGAAACCTTTAACACCTGAAGGTTGGCGCCAATGATGGCTAAGCACACATATGCCATCAATCCCGCCTTCCCAAACCAGCGAAACGCCAGCAAGATAAAGCCAAAGTAGAGTGGGAGAGAAAGCAACGCCAACCCTAAGGGGGGTAGTTGCTGCAGAGCGGTGATAAGGGATTCGAGGAACATAATAAATTTTTGAGCGGCTAAAGGCTAAAAAGAGCTTCTTGATTGTAGCATGCCTTTTCAAGGTGATTGGACTTCTTAGCCCCTTAGCTTCGGTCCGGCAATTTCTGCGGCCGCAGCTGAAGTTTTAATACTAAAATAGAGGGGTTATGTTAGCGAAAAAATACCACCTCATCACCTATGGCTGTCAAATGAATAAAAACGACTCGGAGCGGATGGCGGGTCTGTTAGAAAACTTAGGCTATGAGCCCAGCGAAAGTGCAGAGGAGGCGGACTTAGTGTTAGTCAACACCTGCTCTATTCGCGATAAGGCGGAGCGGCGGGTTTCGGGAAAATTCCATGCACTTCACCACTATCGCAAAAAGCACGGCCGCGAGATGAAGTTGGCCATTATGGGATGTATGCCCCAACACGCAAAAAAGTTCATCCGCACCCAGCTGCCCTTCATCGACTATTTAGTGGGCGTTAACAACATGGAGGATCTACCCAACCTCTTAGCCGAAGACCAGCAATCCCCCTCCGGTAAAACTCCCTTAGCAGAACAGCTGAAGCGGCTGCGCATTAAAAGACGCGAAAAAGAGGTGGCGCGTTTTGAAAAAGAAATGACGCATCAAGTGCGGGAGCATTCCAAGAAAGCTTGGGTTTCTATTCAGTTTGGGTGTAATAAAGTGTGCAGCTTCTGCATTGTGCCGTTCACGCGCGGGAGAGAAATTTCGCGCAAGAAAGAACACATCTTCGCTGAGCTGGCGGCCTTAGAAAAAAAGGGGTATGAGGAGGTGGTGTTGTTGGGACAGAATGTGAATGCCTATGGGCTGACGATTTATGAAAATTATGACTTTGCCGACCTGCTCGAAGACATTGCGGTGCAGTTTCCCTGGCTTAAAAAAATCTCTTTTCTCACCTCCTACCCCAACGAAGTAACCGACCGGCTGATCGCGGTGATTGCTCGTTACCCAAACCTCAGCAATGAAATCCACTTCCCGCTGCAGCACGGGGATGATGAAATTCTCTCGGCGATGGAGCGCAAATACACGGTGGCGGAGTATTTAGAGCGGGTGGCGGCAATTAGGGCGCGCATTCCGGAGGTGCGATTAGGAACGGATTTGATAGTGGGTTTTCCGGGCGAAACGGAACGCCACTTCCAAAATATGTTACAGGTGCTCTGGAAAATTCAATTTGACTTTGCTAACACCGCCGCCTATTCTCCGCGCCCTGGCACGAAGGCCGCCCGGCTCTCCGGCCAGCTCGATGCCGCAGAAAAGAAGCGGCGGCTCCACCTGCTGAACGACACGCTCGAAACCATTTACCAAGCAAAGCGGCGGCGGGCTTAGTTTTTAAATGCGAGCGGAGGAAAAAAATACCGACTGCTTAGAAATTTTCACAGAAAGCTATAGCTGATTTTAAACTATAACAAATTACTCCAGCGGATGGTTTTCAGCCGCCGCTAAATTGAGTCGTCAGAACTCAAAAGAGAGGTGTTCAAAATGGAAGAGAAAAACATTGAAAAGCCAAGCCAGATTAATACAGCTGTAAAACTGCTTTGGGCGAGTTTGGCTATTGGATTCGTTAAATCGATAATGGATATGCAGCATTTGGTTTCGCAGGCTTCACCGGCGTTTACCAGTTTTGTTCTAATTTTCGTTATTGCGATAATGGTTTTACTTATTGTCTCTATATCAAGAGGTAAAAATTGGGCACGTATTATATTTCTGGTTTCATTTGTTCTCGGTTCGCTACCATCTATACTATTTGTTTTCGATGAATTTGCACGTTCTCCATTACTTGGTGTGTTTAGCGTAGTTCAAACCGTACTTCAGGTTGTCGCACTCTACATGGTATTCACAAAACCGGGGACCGTGTGGTTCAAGAAATAAGAAAATGAGTTCTAAAAAAAGCATTCATCGGACACATTAAAGGCACACGCCGCTGATGTTTGACGTTATGTGCAAAAAGATGATCCGAAAGAGATACGGTAAAAATGACATTTAACAAAGCACTCCAGCGGACGGCTAAACGCTGCTGAGTTTGGTCGTTAGCCACGCAAAGGAACATCAATAATGGCCGAACCAGAAACAATAGAAACTCAAGTCGAGCACGATCAGAAAGAAGAGCGATTGCGCGCAAAACGTAGAGAGTTCGCTAAACGCATGCTTAATGCAGTGATCGCTATTACCGGATTTACGGTTTTCTATTTTCTTCTGTATAACGAGTTCTATAT
>JAOTRI020108546.1:0-13279 GCA_028564885.2 Zoanthus sanctaehelenae | reverse complement strand
CCATTTTTCTAGACTCTTATTTACCACGGCAAATCAACCAATCAAATTGCGAGATTATTGTGTGTTATGGTAAAAATCAAAATTTTGTTCTCTATATGAGATGTTACAATTTGTCTTTCACTTATTTAGAGATTTACTAATTATCTATCCAATTGACTAATAAGCTCGTTTTAACCCTTTTCATCGGTTTCAAACTCAATCGTAACCTTAAATGTTTAAAATGTTTGTTTTGTTTACAAATGGCAGATAAAATCGGAAAGCGAGTAATAATCGGCTGATATGTGATGAATATTTCATTCATCCAGTTGACTCTATAAGTCAAAAAGAAATAAATCTCTAACTTAATCTGAGACGATTGACGTTTCGACCGTATCACACGGCCTTCTTCAGGATTCCGCCTGATATACACCTCAGATTTCGTATCACCCAAACGGCCGAAGCAATTTAGCAAATGAGAGCACAGGAAAGTCTATGGGAGGATTAAAGAATAACAATTTGGACTACGAGTCAATAGCCTTCCAGGCTTTATGGCCAAATATTCTATTCAAACTCGTAGTCCATAAGGCCGAGAGGTCTAATTGTTTTAGTATAAACCTACAAATCGGTCAAAATATAATTTAAGTAGAATGAGCTATTCAAACTCGCAGTCCATGTGGCCGAGAGGTCTAATTGTTTTAGTATAAACCTACTAATCGGTCAAAAAAGAATGTAAGTAGAATGAGGTATTCAAACTTATAGTCCATGAGGACGAGAGGTCTAATTTTTTTATTATAAACCCACTAATCGGTCAAAATAGAATGTAAGTAGAATGAGCTATTCACACTCGTAGTCCACGAGGCCAAGAGGTCTTATTGTTTCAGTATAAATCTATTAATCGGTCAAAGATCAATGTAAGTAGAATGAGCTATTAAAACTCGTAGTCCATGAGGCCGAGAGGTCTAATTGTTTCAGTATAAACCTACTAATCGGTCAAAAAGAATGTAAGTAGAATGAGGTATTCAAACTTGTAGTCCATGAGGACGAGAGGTCTAATTGTTTCAGTATAAACCCACTAATCGGTCAAAAAGAATGTAAGTAGAATGAGCTATTCAAACTCGTAGTCCATGAGGACGAGAGGTCTAATTGTTTCAGTATAAACCCACTAATCGGTCAAAATAGAATGTAAGTAGAATGAGCTATTCAAACTCGTAGTCCATGAGGCCAAGAGGTCTAAATGTTTCAGTATAAACCTACTAATCGGTCAAAAAATGTATAAATCAAATTATTGATAAACCCTCTGATATTGTAGCCAAACGGGGCTTATTACTAACACGATATATTATCGATGAAATGCTCTGCTATTAAAGCAAAATAGGGCTGGTCTCAAGTTCATTACTATTTTGATCCGCCATCTTTTCTCTACTAGTAGTCTATCACAATTAGTCCTCTAATAGAGTAGCCAATCAGAATGCAGGGTGCATGTTAGACTGATAGTAGGTTTACACTAATAATAACTAGTATTTTATAACGGTGCAGCGTAGAATACGATAAAGATAGAAGTACTTCAAAGTTTTTCTGACAAATAATTTTTACGAAAATGCAAAGTTACGTTCTCCTTGTATGACCAAAGCTTCACGATTCAACGGTTCTTTTTATTACAAATCAGTTTAACAATCTCAGGAGCCAACATTTAATTAAACAATGGTCTACGATTGCGTCTTTTTGCAGGTGAAAAAAAAATATTTCCTATGTTAGTTTACATTTCTCAACACAGAGTTGCAAATGGAGAAAAGTCACCACGAATAGTCTCCAAAGCGGGATACAAGTTTGTCACAGTCAGTGAGATCTTTCTGGACTTTTTTGCGCATGTAGAAGATTGGACAGTCACGACTGTAGAGAAACGAGAAAGATTTAGGAGTTAATTCAACGGACAGTCACAGCCGGTCTAGTGAACGTGCTTTAGTGATGTAGCATTTTCATTTTGTCATCATTAAATGATTAATATAATGGGGCGATGGTTACGATATAGATGATGACAACGAAATGGTGATGGTAGTGATACTGATAATGGTGATTATGATGATAATGAAGCTAAATCCATTCGAGCCAAGTGGCCCATAGGCCGGCGCTTAACTCCGGTTTCTGTAGTGTTAAGCGTATGAGAGTCTTTGACTCCCCCTGGACGGGACACTAATCCATCGCAGGTTAGCCCAGGGGTTTCATACGTTCAGTTGTCACTTAGCCGTCGTCGAATGAACTTCTCCCGCAGTACGTGCGAAGTGCCAGAAGCAAAGTGAATCCCTGAATCCGCGACTGTTCGCATACGACTTTCAAACTAAAATTTGCAGGTGGATTAGTTATAACATGGATGAAGAAAAAGTAAGTCACCGAGGGAAGTCCGTTTCGACTGCCATCTTGTATAGCAGATTTGAAAATTTTAAGGTGTGAAGGTGGTAAGGGTTATCCCTTTTATAGCGGAACCTCTTGTCTAACACCCGTGAATTCTAACCTGGTACACAGCACATCTTCGTGAAGACTTCCCTGACAGTTCTGGCACTGAGTCCACAAACGCGAGAATTTCTCCTCCAATAAATTAAGATGTAAAATCTCTTTCTGGTACAGTTCGGATTCTCTTGACTTGCAGTGACTGCAAACAGCTCCTATTTCAATAAAATGGCGAGGGTTACTTAATTGATAAAAAAAAAATCATTTCGGTATATTAAAATTACAATTTTATCCAATGCCTTAAGAATACAGCCAATCAGAACCTCGGAAGTATTCGTTAAATATTCTGCGATATTCAATAGGTTACCACAGTTGGTAAGGCACCAGTCTACTGTGCAGGAGGTTTCGGGTTCGATTTCCGGCCAGACCACCACACGGGGTCTTAAAATAATTGAGGAGAAAATGCTGCTTTTGCTCTAACATCGCAAACGGTTAAACCTTCACTCAGGATATTACAATAATTGAGAAGAAAATGCTGCCTTTGCTCTAACATCTACAAATGGTTAGACCTTCACTCAGGGTATTACAATACTTGAGGAGAAGGTGCTGCCTTTGCTCTAACATCGCAAATGGTTAAACTTTCACTCAGGGTATTACAATACTTGAGGAGAAGGTGCTGCCTTTGCTCTAACATCTACAAATGGTTAGACATTCACTCAGGGTATTACAATATTTGAGGAGAAGCTGCTGCCTTTGCTCTAACATCTGTAAAAGGTTAAACCTTTACTCAGGGTATTACAATAATTGAGGAGAAAGTGCTGCCTTTGCTCTAACATCTGCAAATTGTAAGAAATTCACTCAGAGTATTACAATATTTGAGGAGAAGCTGCTGCCTTTGCTCTAACATCTGTAAAAGGTTAAACCTTTACTCAGAGTATTACAATATTTGAGGAGAAAGTGCTGCCTTTGCTCTAACATCTGCAAATGGTAAGACTTTCGCGTCTTCTCGGATAAAGGCGTTAAACCGTACTACGAGGAGTAAGATCCTTGTAGGGGAACTCGAGTCCTATTATCTCTACTCCTTGAAACCTCACTAGGTTCCTAAATGTTGTACAAACAAAATAAAAACAAAAAAACAAGGTAGCATTCAACGAGAAGTATTCCAACTGCATGGTCTAGACAGCTGTCCGGCCGTGTCTGCTAACATTCAGACTCATTATTATTTACAGTAGATTAAAGCTGTAATGTTACAAAACCTAATAAGGTCTAAACAACTGTCCGTGTCTGCTAACATTCAGACGCATTATTATTTACAGTAGATTGAAGGTGTAATGTTACAAAACCTAATAGAGTCTAAACAACTGTCCGTGTCTGCTAATATTCAGACTCATTATCATTTACAGTAGATTGAAGGTGTAATACAAACCAACGTGGCCTATTTTAGTAGCTTCAATTTAGCTGCTAGTACTCATGCAATATTTAAAAATGGAATAGGTGTAGTCAGGAGATGTCATAGTTTCTATAACAACGGTTTGCCACTAACGTTTTGGCTAATACTTAAGCATTCATCTGTGACATTAACGTTGCGCGAAGCTTCCACGTGTGACCATGTAGTTAAGCTCGCGCGATGCCTTTGTAGGCCTCCGGAAGTAAAAACAAAATACATAAAAAAATATTATGAGCCAGTGACAAAACTTTGTTATAGAAACTCATGCAATATCTAAACTCATATAACATTATTGTGTACATACGATCATCGTCCAGCACTGCTTTACATCCGATACACGTGCTCCTCTTCTTGGTGAACATCGATAACTTGCCGATAGTTGAAGTGACGATTGTTTTCATAAGTGTGTGTTCTCCCTCTGTAGATTTAAAAGTCAATGGCGAATTCTTAGATGCTATACTATTGAAGCAGGCTGTAATCCCTACAGCTGGGGACACATTAGGTGAATTGTTTATGCCCATCACAGCGTTTGGCGAAATTCGCTGCGTGTGTCACCTGGCGTATAAAATCGCCCGTAACTATCATGCCAGATAGGAGCGATTGCTAGCGAAATTCGCAGGCTACGACTGCCGTACAAATTCGCCTAATGTGTCCCCAGCTTGAGCAACACGCATATAAGCGTACGAATATTATTTGATTACTTTACACCAACGTGACGTTGACAGGACATGAAATCCGTAAAAAAGTTACGTAATATGATTGAGATTACTCACGCAACAACGAAATTATTGTATAATTAGAGTTTAGAAACTCAATAACGATTATGAAACTTTATAATAAGCCATGGCATTTCGTTTACAGTTCTGATAATTCAATTTTACCCTTTCTACTCTTTAGTCTACTTTGCTTGTAAGTTCGTGAAATTTATTAACTTATCGGATATTTATTTATTTATCAACTTATTACTAAAACATGCTGAGATAAGCTATTCCTAAATACACGGGTATATCAAATACCTAAAAGGAAGGAAACAGACAGGGGCAGAAAGACATAGGCAGGTGAGCAGACAGATACACAGGTGGGAAAACCGACACCTGGGCGGAAAGATAGGCAGGTGGGCAGATAGACAGCAGGCCAGACAGAGAAAGGTAGGCAAACAGATAGACGCATAGATGGACAAGTGGGAAGATAGATATGACGAAAGGTAGACAGATAGCCTGGTGGACAGACTGATGGATTGACTGATTCACCTTTATTCAAATACGGTAGTTTCATAAGTAACAAACAAACTTCTTTTAATGAAAGCCGTATAAAAACTTACGAAAGATACAATTTAAAATTACAAAATCCATAAAATTGTTTAAAATTAGTTTGATTTAATCTAAAATCGTCAACAGTTTTTTGCCTGTGTTATATTTTTAATAAGATAGTTTTAGATTGGGATGCCTTAATGTCACTCGGCAGAGAGTTCCACAACATTCCTTCTCTATAAGAAAAAGCTCCTTTACCATAATCGGTTTTTGGAGCATGATTGAAGTCTATGTTATATTCAGTATTAAGTCTACATTTATAGGGGTTTGTCTCGCGTGCATTTGAGAAAAGATCACTTAAGTGGGCAGGTGGGTAAATAGATGGACAAGTGGGAAGATAGATAGGAAGTTAGGCAGACAGATAGACAGGTGGGTAGATAGATGGACAAGTGGGAAGATAGATAGGAAGTTAGGCAGACAGATAGGCAGGTGGGTAGATAGATGGACAAGTGGGAAGATAGGAAGGCGGGAAGACAGATAGATAGGTAGAAAGACGGATACATGGATGGATGGGTGTGTTGGCGGATGGATGGATATATACATAGATCTCTTGCTAGTTTGTAACCGCGTTTTACAAAAAATTCAGAAAAGCAGCAAGACTCACTTAATAATACCGAACTGGCTTTGCCATCACCTAAGATAGGCTCGAATATTCTCATCAAGGGATTGGAGAGCTGGTTTTCCAAGTAATACTTGGTGTCAATCGGAATATTGTGTTCAAGCACGTAGATTGGATCCTGAAAGTAATAGAAGTATATTTGAAACGAGTAGCTATTGTATAGGTATTCTAGAGGGATGGTAAGGAAAGGAAGATATATAGCGAGACGCAATGCATCAAGGTAAATATCTAGCGCCATACAGCACCAACTCTGAGGGGATAGTTTATTTTTTACCAAACTAATGGGATAAAAATGCACTGCATTTTACTTGTAAATAATAATAGTTATAACAATAATAATACTTTATTTAACGTCAATTGCGAAGGAAGTTATTGACCATTCTTCCTCGTTCGACGGCTCATATCTTGACGTGAAAGTCGACTTTACAAAGAGAAGAAAACCGGAGTACCCGGAGAAAAACCCTAGGAATTAGACTGAGATCGACAAATCTCAGCCCACATGCAGAACCTAGGAATCGATCCCTGTGGGAGGCTAATTGTTTTCGTAGTTTAGACGGTGTTTTTGGTTATGGAGCATATTTCTGTTCTTTTCACAACGTAACCCTATAAACCTATATATCATTGAAAAAAATAAAAAAACTCTCTAAAATGCTATTTAAGTTCTATTTCTAAATTTCGAAAAAATAAAGAAAGCAGAAGCCCTATTTTCCGACCTTTGTGTTCTCTTTCGGGTGCTCCTCAAAGTCAGAATGAAATCGACAAATCTCAGCCCACATGCCGAGCCCAGGAATCGATCTCGGGTCGTAGAGGTGGGAGTCACGACTGATGACCACTATGCCAACCTGACTCCAAGCAATGCAGCAATAGAATGTAAGCTATTTTTCTATTTTTAGCAAGCGCACCGTCTGTCATTTTGTTTTCAGCCTCAACATTTATCAATAGTCTTGGATATCACGAATTAATGAAGCCAATCAGAGCTGGAGAAGATGGATATTGGTTGTTTTAGTAAACACTGGACAGACGAGGTTGGCAGTTGGTAAGATTTCTGCAAATTAATTTTGAAGTTTACAAATATTTTTTGATCAAGCTGTGGAGCTTGCTCTGTTAAAGAGACCTCCCGACCTTTTTAAACAAGGATCAATGAGCACCTTAAAACGGATAAGGCCCCCCACGTGTACAATCATTTAATGTCTTGTGAAGATTATTGTCAGAAATTCACCCCTGAGTGTTCTTCTATCCTAGACCAGGCGAAAACATCATGCAACTAAAACTCAAAGAAGCTATTCACATCCTCTGGAAGAAACCCTCATTCAACCAGCAACGTTTACTCGTTAATTCAAAACTGTCACTATAATCCCTCAATTGTATCATGTTCTTTAAGTATCTTATCCTTTTGTTTTCCTTTTCAATTTATATGCTCAATGCTTCTTACATTTCGTATTCTGAGGAAGGCATGAACCATGCCGAAATATGTAAATTCTATAAGATTTTCATTAAAGTTTGTATTAACTTACTGCTTCTTCGTCCATTTGAAGTTACAAATTCCATCCAACGTTATTCAAAACGTCATAAACCCTTTCATTCCCATTTCAATTATTAAGTTCTCCCAACTTGATTCCATACTTTTTGTTAAAACAGTCTGAGAGAATTTCAGTTTTAATCTTCAGTAGTTTACTTTGTTTGATTAATATTCATTTTCTCTGTACCAAATGTCTTATTTTGTATTTGTTATTTAAGGAGAAGTTGAGTGTTGATAACTGATTGCGACTGAAAGGGTTAAAAATTACCTCAGCTTTCTCGTAAGCAGCGGCTCCCTTTGCACCGGCGATAATGACGTAGGGAACTCTGTCGCCAAGTTTAGGAGCAGAGCCTGGGTCTCGTTTTCGCATCCTGTTCGAAGAGACGATATAATGTGAGTCTATCAAATAATATTTTATTACTATTATATAAATATTATTATTATTATTGTTATTGTTATTATTATTATTATTATTATTATTATTATTATTATTATTATTACTATTATCATCTAAATTATTATTCCGGGAAAACAAAGGGATTTGTTTAACGGTTAGCGGCATCTCCCGCAAACGCGCTGCAAAAAGAAAGACTTTTTTTCTCCACTTGTACAAATGGAGTGCTTTGATAAACTCACTAAACATGACATTCCTTACAACACAACTGTACAAATATTATTTTGATAAACTAATTAAGGAAATATTTATAAAATTGATGAATAAATTATGCATTAAGTGTATTCGCTATTTAAATTCCTTTTAACAAATAACTAACGTACCTTATAGTATTGTTGTCGGTTCTCAGTAATACATTGCAGGGTGTAAAATAACGTTCTAAATTTAATTTTTTATTTTGTAAGCTCTTTAGTTTCGACTACGATTTTTGCCGGCTGTTTTCGTAGCCAGGTAAAATATCCTGTTTGCAAAAGGGTGTCCTGTAAGACAACTGTGTTGCGGAAACGAAAATCGCCGGGAAGGTCCAAATGGCCGCTATTTTGAGCTCTGTAATGTTCAAGAAAACTTTTACAAGCGTTTTGGAATTTCAAGGGAATGCACAATGCCTCCTGACAACTTTTCCTTTCAACCTTAACAACAGTCATTGTTTAAATCGAAACTTTACTGAAATTCTAAATAGACCGTTTTCGAATTCCAGAGTCCTCCTGAATATAAACAACGAAGACGCGTGGTGCTAAGGCTTAGCATCGATTTCGAGCTAAATATTCGAAAAAAGATTTTATGAAGTATTCACAAGTGCGCGTAATGTCATGTGATACTTTCAGCTTCAGTAAGTTCTTGTTGGAATTTGTGAATATTTAACGTCACCTCGAGCATGCGCAAACTGTGTCTTCGTTGTTTGTATCAAGCGGTAGCGAGATACACAGGCTTCCAAGTGTTTCATTTCATGCTGTATGACTTCGTCCAATCATAATACTAATGAACATAGGCGTACTACATAGGCGAAGTATTACATAGGTTTTCAACAGAGGATGCTGAATGACTTCCTCCAATCATAATGCTTTCCTCAGTTTCCCGCCGCACTTTCTAAGCTGTGCTTACTCCTAGTTACAGTTGTATGACTTAATTGGAGAAAACGGACTAGCGGTAAACTAGTACTTTTACTCCGACGAAGGATTAATGTCCGAAACGTCAGTAAGTATTCTTTCTTTTATACGGTGTATAATTTACATGTTTATTACTAAATTGTTTAAAAAAAATATATACCGACGTTTTGGACTGGAGTACTTCGTCGGAGTGATTGCCAGTTCGAAAAATACAAAAATCTCTTTTCACTATGATGGAAAATTACATCGACGCAGCTTTCCATTCGGCACTAAATGTAGGGTACCTAATAGAAACTAATTTATTGTACCTAATAGAGTAAATACTGGGTTACCTAACAGAGCTTAATATAGGGTATCTAGTAAAAACTAATTTAGTGTACCTAATAGAGTTAATAGAGGGTAACCTAATAGAGTTTAATATAGAGTATCTAATAGAAACTAATTCATTGTACCTAATAGAGGTTAATATAGGGCATCTAACAGAAACTAATTTGGTTTACCTAATGGAGCTTAAAGTGCATATGATACGGATTTTTTTCCCGCGCTTTCTCACATTTTAATACTTGAGAAGACAAATTTGATATTTTGAATCCTCAAAAAAAATCTAACCACGGCTTTTTGCATCTTGAAAACAAAATTTTGAAGTAAAAATTTGTCCGGAGTCTGGGTTTTGGGTATGATGTCACAATGTTTGCAACTTGCATTCTTATGCCATCAGTATATCTGGTATTTCGACAGCTTTCTTTTTATTCCGCACTTCGACGTCGCAATATCTTTCACTATTTTTCGTCGTTTTACTCTTCAACGCTGTTTTTTTCTTTTCTTCAAAGAAAAGTTGAAAGCAATGTGACGTCACAAGCGGTGGTTTGGCAGCGCGGATGGTGGACACTTTTAAGGCAAAAATCAACATTTTAACACGTATTAAAACAACGAGAAACGATTTCTGGCAGTAAACAACTTCAGTTTGTAATCAAAAATACATTAGGTTTAGAATATTTCAAATAAAAAAATCCATGTCATATACAATTTAATATTAGGGCACCTAATAGAAACTAATATGGTGTACTTAATGGAGCTTAATATAGGGTACCTAATAGAAACTAATATGGTGTACCTAATGGAGCTTAATATAGGGCACCTAATAGAAACTAATATGGTGTACCTAATGGAGCTTAATATAGGGCACCTAATAGAAACTAATATGGTGTACTTAATGAAGCTTAATATAGGGTACCTAATAGAAACTAATATGGTGTATTTAATGGAGCTTAATATAGGGTACCTAATAGAAACTAATATGGTGTACTTAATGGAGCTTAATATAGGGTACCTAATAATTAACAATTATTCACTGAAGTGGAAGTGAATAGTGGTGAATATTTGCCGAGCCGCGTGATGGTATTTTCACTGACATTGAGGTAAATAATTGTTTTAGTACATACCACACAAGCAGGATAACTAATGGATCGAAGACTAACTAGTTTTATTGGATATGAGATGATCATAGCCAATGAGATTATATGCGCCTCGTTGGCTATTTACCATCTCATATCCAACATACGCGCTTGGAATAATTGTTAACTACAAGGTACCTCTCAGCCAGCTCAGAGTGCGCCTGTTTGCCTGAATACTCTTCTCCAGTTTTTGTGAGCTCCTTTGTGATAACCAGCTGTGAAATATCAATTCTATTGCACAACAAGTCTGATATTACTTGTTTTGTGTACTCCACTGCACCCATCGGGTCTCTACAACAAGAACAATCGTGAATATAACCATTATCACTACAATATATATCTTAAGAGACATAACTCTAATGCTGCTAAAAAATATCACAAAAACGACTACTCTTCATCAGCAGGATACCAAAATTGTGTACAATTATACAATTGCTTTTGGCTCCTCTAAATGTTGTACCAATTGAAGAACAATTCAGGTGGAGCTATCCACCAAGTGAGCACTGTAGGTATAAACACCAAATCATCGCCTAGCTATTGGAGTAAAAGAAATTGCACGAGCGTGATTGCATTTTACTGATTTACGGTCGTAATATTTTAAAGCACCTATCAGGCCTGTGAGTGGCTGTTTTAAAAAAATCTGAAATTCAATAATGTGTGTGAAAATGTGCGGCTTGCCGCGAAGCCCTAACGGGTGGGGTCCAGGGGCCCGCCTTAGGGCCCCTGGTGGGGTCCAGGGGCAACACCCCGGCGGGGGTCCAGGGGCAACACCCCAGCGGGGGTCCAGGGGGCAGCGCCCCTGGAAGCTCCTGGGTTTTAGCATTTTAAAAGTGCCAAGAGAAACTTTTTCTGAGCATGTTTTCAGTTAAATCTGGGGTTGAAAAAATTGAAATTTATCTTACAAAATCGGAAATTCACATTTGGGATATTTTGAAAAAATCGGAATTCCGATAAAAATCGGAAATTTCACAGGCCTGACCTATGAAACAAAACCAGATATTTTGCTGCAAATGTTATTATGGCTACTGCGTCGATAGCGCATAGCCATATTGCTAACGGGTTAATAAGTGAGTCCGTTACACCATAACAGGACTTCTAGGAAAGTTAACAAAAAAAAAGGAAGCCCGCAAAACTTCGCATCCGATAAACTTCTTAACTAAGAAAACTTCGAAACATTGATTAGAGCCAATCAATAGTCAGCCTTACCTAAGCTTCCTATTATAGCTAAAAACGCTCAAAACAAGATTTAAAAGATTTTCATAAATGTAAATCTTGTTAAATCCCATGTTTTCTTGCAATAGCCATAATTGCTTATAAAGCACCTTTTATTCGCAATAACACAGCGAAGATACTTAAATGAATACCAGATTGTTCGTGCTTGAACCTTGTTTCTCATGACTGTTCAGTGGTTAGAACTAAAACTAGGAACGGGGAATGTGGGAACAGGAATGGAGGAACGGAAAAACCAGAAACGATAAGACGAGAAATCTCTAAACCAGGAACGATAAAATGAGAAAATGAAAAATTTGTAAGAGCAGGAGCAATACAATAAGAAATCCCTAAAACCAGGAACAATAAATGAGGAATCTCTAAACCAGAAACAATAAAATTAGAAATCTCTAAAAGCAGGAACAATAAAAATTAATACAGAATCTCTAAACGCAGGAACGATAAAATGAGGAATCTCTAAACCAAAAAAACAAAATAATTAAAAATCTCTAAAACCAGGAACAATAAAATGCAGAATCTCTAAAAGCAGGAACAATAAAATGCAGAATCTCTAAAAGCAGGAACAATAAAATGCAGAATCTCTAAAAGCAGGAACGATAAAATGAGGAATCTCGTGGTAATTTACAGACAATGTTAATCTAGCAAACAAAGATGACGAATTTTCTATTCAGCAGTTGTGTGAAATTGTTAAGTAGTTGCACCGGCCATTTTTTTTTATTAACAATCGAATACTTGCAACATGTCGAGCCAACTGTTTTAGACTGCATCATAAAACAGTTGTTAACTGATGGAAAAAACACAGCCAAACGGTCATTTTAGAACTAAAAAAAATATCCAATGGGGTTTGTTATAATTCTATAGCGATATACTTATCATATAGTGGCTAACATATTTATTGGCAATATGAAAAGTTGAAAATGAAATTATTCCAAAAAATGAGAAAGTTGATTATACTTGAAGAACCCCTTGGTCCGTGCTAGTCTGCATTTTAAATAGGTCCATTTATGAACGAACTTATACTTTCCTAACTGATATGAACACCTGGGCCCAGTTGTTCGAAAGCTGATTAACACTAACTCAGGGTTAAATGTTTATCCCACGATCTTGTTTTCAATCTTACGAGCAGAGATATTAGCTGTAATTTTGGGATTAACAAGAGTTTTCGTAGAAAAGTCCAAACAGTATTCATAAATAACCGTTTACCTTTTCCTAAAGAAAAAGTTCTTGCTTGAGTTTTTGCTTAGCCCAGGGTTAAACTTAACCAGCCTATGAATAACTGGGCCCAGATTACACTTCAGTTTCAATTTTCAGCATCAATTTCACTTACACTTTCCATCGTTCCTGCTATTAGAGATTCCTCATTTTATCGTTCTGCTTTTAGAGATTCCTCATTTTATCGTTCCTGCTTTTCCGTTCCTTTATTCCCATTCCCACATTGCCCGTTCAAAGTTTTAGTACTAGCCACTGTTCAGCTGCCCACCTTAAAGTGTATAAGTATGTGACACGCTTTTTGAGCGATATTTATTTTTAAGCACTGACATACTTTCAACATGAAAAGATAAAATTCTTTTCTGGAATTCAATGTTCTGTTCATTTCATAGATACTTTAGCTTGATGTAATTTTTAGTAAAAGAGAAATTCTGTTACTACTACTACTACTTCTACTACTACAACTACTACTACTACTATTACTACTACTACTACTACTACTACTAT
>JAOTRI020108535.1:0-13280 GCA_028564885.2 Zoanthus sanctaehelenae | reverse complement strand
TATTCACAACTGTTTTCTATCAGCAGATAGAAAACAGTGAAAGAGCCAATCAAATTCACAGATTCACAATAGAACATGGTAAATTTATACTAATTAATTTTATAAGAGAACTCCACGCTATTTTATCGTAAGCTTAGTACAAATTTCATGTCTGAGTAAGGTCCTGTTCATGTTAAGCAGAGTTGTCCCGGGCAGAAAGATTATATATTATATACTCGCCTAACCAAGTTAACCTGCCCAAGCTAACTTTTCAAACATGTTTTTGTAACACGACAAGAACCGTTTATATGAGAAAGATAAAATTGAATTGGCTATAGTAGGGTCATGCATCCAGGGTTACCCTTCTAGCCGGGACAACCTTTTGCCTCACCTTGCCCAGTCAACTCGGTTAGTAATTCAATACACAAAGCAAGCGCGATTGATTGTTTCTGTTGACAAATGGCAAAAAATCGAAAGCTAATGACAAAATGAAATGGTGTTGGACTCCTGATATGACAGAATAGATCGATTTGCAGTTTGAACGAGTATTGAAATTTTAAAATAACTTTTGAGTTAAATGTTAAAAGTGGGAAGTTGTAGCAAGCACTATTAAAAAGTGCTCAATACACATAAGTGCAGATCGAGTTAAATGTTATCAATCACAGTAAAAAATATAATGCTACAATCAAGCAAACTGTACGTACAGGTTACGTTAATTTATAGATGTTTTATTTACATTAATTTATTTCAGTGAGAAATCAAACTGCAGCTGCACACAATATTAAAAAAATCATAACCGAAGTGTTTTTGTTGTTTATGGAATCGATTGTACTAGGGTTTTAAAAATGATAGCACATTTTACTAATATAAAAGCTCTGTAAAGTTGACTCTTCTGGGAGGGTAACCCTTCAACCCGAGACATCCGGCTGCTTCATATAGGAAGGGCCTAACCTGTTTGATACTAGATGGACCGATTGTCGATTTGTTCTTTCTTCTTAAATCTTGTGACCCTTTCACTCCCAGTCGGTTATCAACACCCAACTTCTCCTAACATAACACATACGAAATAAAACATATGGCAAAGAGAAACTGAGAGTTGATCAAGCAAAGCAAACTGCAGAAGATTAACAATAAAATTCTCTCATACTTGTTCAATAAAAAGTATAGGAACAAGTTGGGGAGAATTTAACAATAAAACTGGGATTGAAAGGATTAAGAGATAACTAGTAACGTAACAAGAAATACTGATGTATTTCTCAGATACTTGTCCGTAAGCAGAGTTGCTATATATGGAAAAAAGTATTGTAGTATCATATAATTTTTGTATCAAATTTCAAAATTGATTTTAAGTACCACCGGACTTGGGTTATATTGTTACACCAATCGAAAGGGAGCCTTTGGATTTGTCCTGTAGGGAGATAATGATTATAAACCGTAAAGCTTTTTGTAAATTACAAAGTTCAGGCATTCAGCTCTAGCGATTCATCACGTATGTTCTGTTTTTGTTGCGGATATTAATTTGAAGTTTATGCCTGTATAAGCTAGTAAGTGTGATTGGTGTTGGTAATTCAAATTCAATTTGGAATAAATTTTCCAAGGTGAAAAAACAAATGATTAATTTCCAATTGAACAAGAAAAAAATTTTGTGATTAATTATCAATATATAAATAAACATCAAAACGTTTTGGTGGGGGAATGTATTTTCTTTTCAGAATTTTTTTTTTTTTGCAAAGTTTCCGCATAAAATTTCTATTATCGTTTTACTTGATGTCATTGGCTTTGAAATTCAGCAAATCATAATCCATTATTTTCTTGTTACCATATGCATTTTAAATTTCTGCTTGTGTTACACTTTCTGTATCTGGCGGTTACATTTGAACTGTTGTGCTCTTCGCTAAGCAAAATCGAGTAGTTTTTTTTATGCATGTTATCAAAAAAAACAACTTAGAATTAAGAACAGACATTAAGGCTCGACTGATTGCCCAAAAACTAAGAACAAATTATTTACAAAAAAGAGTTTGAAATGTTTAGAGCAATTACTGCATTAGTCATTACGCACAAATAATATCTATTTATTTCAAATACTCTGCTGTATGATATATGCATGTAATGTATGACCATCAAAATTTGTACTCGGTTGCTACATGTTATATTAAGACTTTGAGAACTCTCTTGTCGTTTCGGCTGTACTATTCAAAGGAACTTGTGGTTTATATATACTGATACTTGTTATAGATACTGTTGTGTTAGTTGTATATCGTTAAATGGTTCTTGTCACTTTCCTCTGCGTTGTAAAGATTTAAAGATTGTATTGAATGCAATCAGTGAACTTTTTTTATTTAGTCTCAAATGCTAAATGCATGGGCGTGCAGTTGGAGGGTTCTAGATCATTGAGAGTATTTAGAGAATTGACTGCGGTCCATTTTTGGCCAAGACAAAAATAATATAGTAGGCCATTCCATTTTTTGATGCTATTGAATAATATTTCGGCTGTCATCCGAAAACCATCTAGATTCATATTATCTCATGATTGTCGGATGACAGCCGAAATATTTTTAAATGCATAGCTTTTCATTTTAACTTTCATTCTACAATTTTACTCCCCAATCATTATTGTTAACTCACATTAAAGAGAAGTATAGGCGATTAATATTAACTGAAGTAGAAAATCTAACAAACAAACAAATACTTTATTCAGTTATATAACGTCAAATGTGAAGGAAGTGGTTGCCCATTCTTCCTAGCCACGGGCTAATGCTTAAAAGTGAAAGTCGACTTTGCAGAGGCAGGAAAACCGGAGTACCCGGAGAAAAACCCTCGGAGTCAAATCAAAATCAACAAATCTTTGCCCACAAGCGAAGCCCAGTAACCCATCCTGGGCCGTACTGAGAGGTGGGCCGTGGGAGGCACGATCGATGACCGCTGTGCTAAGACAGCGTACAAAACAAGCAAAGATACCATCTGAAATAGTAGAAAATATTCGAAGAATGTATCCTGACTGTGTTCAGTTTATGAATCTTGCAAAATTTCATAACCTGTTGTCGACTAATATTTATGTACCTCTTCACCTTTTTCTGTATTGGATGGTGATTTCAGATGTTTTTGGATCTGAAAAACTGACAGCTAAAAATCTGAAAAAAAAATCAATTTCAAAAAGTGCAGCTGGAAACAGGTTTTAAAGTGTTTTAAGTTTTATATAGATCAAAATAAACTAGAAAAATGAAAAAAAGAAATAAAATGAACTAGAATTTAAAATTCTCACTCCATGAACTCAATAATTGATGAAACAGAATATTAGAGCGCTGAAAAATGATACATTATCTTTTATCATGGACGTTGTTTATATCTAATAAAACTGTAATTGGTGAAAAAACAAAAAAGTGTGTAATGACACGATAATTTACAACTTATTCTAACATTTATGTAATAACCCGAAGATCGTATGCTAATAGCCACGTTTAAATAGTATGATTTAGTTAGAATGCTGTAAATAATCAAACAAACAATTGAATCAGCTTAGTTTTGTTTAGAATAGATATAGTAAATAGAACTTCAACGTACGGACCCTCTCTCAGAATGTTAAAGTTAGTGTTATGGTCTTGGAAAATAAATTAAAGTATTGACATAAAACAGAAAATGGATCAGTGTGTTTTCATACTAGTACTATTCCTTCATCCAAAGAATTTCTTAGTTTGTGAAAGCAATTGTAAAATTTATTTATATGCCTTATTTTCGTGATCTGTTTCTTCTATAGTTTACTACCTTGACCTCTCTTGGTGACGATCATTTAACCGCAAAGCTTTATAAAACATGCATGATAAAGATGATAACCGATTCATAAAGGACCATCCACTGCTACTTAGCACTGCTGTGTACTTTTTATAAGGAGAAACTGATACATCAGTTTTGCTGTCAAATGAAAAATTACAATAGTTAAAAATAGATTCTTATTGAATATTCATTGTTTCTACCCTAAAATAGACCGCCTGAAATTAATACATATACAGAATGATGTTGTGATGTTCAAACTCAACAGGTCTCTAAAAAAATTTCTACCGCAAAATATCTTACATTATCTAAAACTGAAGTATTAAAATTTTGGAAACTTCGCAAAGCGGACATGAAACCTTATTGCCATTTTCCGAAACAATTACAATCGGAAACAGCGATTTATAAATAAAATATCAGACTCTTTCGCTCTTGGTAGATATAAAGCTTGACCAGACATGATCAAAAAAATGACACTATTTTATCTACTTACTGTTTTTTGTCATGATTATAATGGTGAAAAGTAAGCTAAAAATAAAAGTCTGAGAACTGCTAAAACGGAGCGATATACCATCTTTATACTTAACTAAAGAGATGTTAAATTGCTGAAGAGATCTCAGTAGTAATGCTCTTAATTATTAAGTTTTACTTTTGAGAGAAAATTACGTGGCCCAGGGAACGTAACAAACGAATATTAATTTAGCTTTAGAAATGAATGGTATAAGCTTTTTGATTTGGATTTGGAAAAGACAGTTGAATTAATTATGGGAGCCGAAATTATTTCTTCTAATGTTAAAAACGTCTACACATTCGCATTAGAGATATGGCTAAAATTTTTTGTTTGTTGACGATTTAAGTTATTTTTTACCGTGCGTTCTCGAAGTTTCCGTAAAAGCTTGAGGCTTGGCACATTTCTTGAGATAATTCAGTGTATAATAGTTACAAATACTAAATACTAAGAAAGTGTCTGGATGTGTAAACTAGTCAGTATGGGATAAAAATAATATTTCGTACACAACTGTGATAATTTTGATAAACTGAATCTTACATGTTATTTGAGGGTGAGTCTTCTTTACTCCGCCTTCAACAACTAAAACGACAAACAACTGGAACAGTTAGTAAAGCTCGTTTTCAATTTAATTATTTGTTGTTGTGCACAATATTGAATCTGACATTAAAATTTGACAAACAACTTTGACGTAAAGTTAAGAAACTAATCACTTATAAAAAACAATACCTTTTTATTTTTTGAAGAAAAGAAATTTAAAGTGTTCGAGATATTTGTAAAAATGGCTTCTCGTTGCCTTCTTATATTTGTTTGTAATGTAGATAATGTGTAATTATTGACCGAAGCTTTATTTAACAGGGCGTCGCCTGCAATTTGTCAAAGGGAGTTCGTAATATAAGTTCCGCTTTTGTCAAGTTAGCAGCCTTAATGCTTTTTCTTTCTTTCACAGTTCGGAAATATTAAACAAAAAGGAAATTTGCATGGGGGCTAACTTTATTTTTAACAGAATGTTATTTTAGCCTAAAATGGAGAAGATTTACAGTTACGCTTTTTAAAACAGAATGTTGTTTTACTTTAAAATGGACTGGAGAAGACTTACAGCACTTTGAGATTACTTTCAGACCAACAGTTTGATTGATAGATTTCGCGAGATGCAAAAGCCGGCATAAACTCAAATCACTTAATCAATTTGGTCAAAAGTTTCTTAAATAGATTGCTTATAAGTTATGCTATCATTGTTTGAGGTCGTTGCATGATGTCATTAACTGATAAACGTATTTCTAACTAGTGTTTTTTTTTTTTTGCAGGGGAGGGGCTGCGGTCAGAACCGAAATTGATTGAAGCGGTTTTCAAGACAACTCAGTTCACCAGGGGGCATTTAACAGCCTTAGGGAAAAGTTGGACACGAGCAGCAAAGTACACACATTATGAATAATAGGGACAAGTGCTTTCTTGTTAATTGCCATTTCTCGATGTATTCAATATTCCAAGAGCTCGGCTGTTGCATACACACTGCAGATTTCGGTACACTCCTATTCTTTGTCTCAATAATCAGATGACTTTGAAATTTCCAGACTGATTCAAAACAGATCTGACGACTTTGTTTACCTAGCCTTATTGTTTTTGAAATTCTTTAATCCACAAGAGTTTTTGATATAAACTTAAAAAACTCTATCGTCAAAAGACACCGCTCTGGACTACAAGACACTTCGGTGCATTCTTAGCGTTGCTCTACGACTATTGGATAAAAAGTGAATTGAGCGTTCATAAACTAAAGCGGTGACAGCTTAACTAACTGCGTTTAGCATCAATTAGCTACACTTGTCATCGTTCATTAACAAATTATCAGCTATGAAAAGCCGCGAAGTAAGAAATTGTGGACGGAAGTTCGGACAATTGAGCTATACAGTAGCTAAAATGCTTCGACTGCTTCTACTTTTCCTTGCAGTAAAAGAGGTATCTTCTTGTGGCCCCGGAAAGTTCAGACCAGGACCTAGAAGTTCTCGATTTGCCATGCGGTTGTACGAAAAATATCCTGACGAAAAAGAAACTTCCAGTGCTGCCAGTGGAAGATCATTTGGTCGTGTTTATAGGGAAAGTAAGGCGTACAAATCTTTGGTAGGAAACTACAATCCAGACATTATTTTCAAAGGCGACAAAAACCAAGACGATCGCAGAATGACAAAGGTGAGGCGGTAATTTGCATTTTTTCATATAATAAAGAAACCGTTGAACATTATTTTTTGTTGAGAAATTATATGCAGCCCTTAGCATTAGCAGGGTTTAGTTCTGTAGATAAAGCGAAATTCTGCTAGCTTTCTTGTTTCTGCTCTTATGGGTTTATGTATAAGCTCATTTGAATATAGCGATTTACTTTTCGTGTTTAATTCTAGTAAGTAAAAATTGGTTTGACTTTGAAAGGAACTAAACGTGAGTACGTCATTGTGTAACTTTTCCAGTCCTTCTTTGAATGAACGGACTCTTTATAGTAAAACAAGTATTTTACTTTTCTTTCAGGAAAGAGGAATAAATTATTTGGTATTCAAAGGTCGTTTTGTTTTTACAAGCTCTATTTGTGTATGTTTGTTTTAAAAATGTCTAAGCTAACTGGTATTTGTTTTAATAATGGTTTTTGTGAATAGCATGTTTTGAGAACCAATGCTTTGGCGTTGATTTTCAGCGCTGCAGAGAAAAACTTAAAAGATTGGCAAACAAAGTGAAACAGGAATGGTCAAAAGAAAAAATCCAACTTCGAGTTATCGAAGCATTTTCAGATGGAAGAAGTGGAAAACATGAAAAACATTCTCTCCATTATGAAGGTCGAGCAGTAGATATTACGACTTCTGATGAAGATAAAAATAAGTATGGACGTTTGGGAAGATTGGCCCATGAAGCTGGCTTTGACTGGGTTTACTACGGATGGGAAAGTCACATTCACGCTTCCGTGAAAACAGGTATAAAAGTTTGAACATTTTAAAAACTAAGTTTATCAGAGTTTATTAATCATGCACCATTTACAATAATCTTATATCGCGGATATGTATTTTAGTAAGTGATTTCAGCTATTACCTGCAATTTTTTTAATCGACCCGGCACAGAAAAAATTTCCTGCAAGTAAATAAGACGCCTAAATAGTTTAGTTGTGCAGAATACTCAAATATCGATATGTACTTTGTATAAATTCCTAAATGTCGAACCTTGAATACGATTAAGTGTTCATTATTAGGCAACAATGAAACTTGAAGCGTGTAATATCCTGTTGACTGTTAGTGTTATACTCTGCTGTCAGATTCCTTGTTAAAACTTCAAGTTGTAAAGTTAAGTTGCAACAGCGAATAAAAATTAAAACGTTTATATATAGTTTTGCTCGACATTGGAAACTAGGATAATTACAAACTCAAATTATCTTGTAAGTTATCTATAAAGTCAATGATACAGTGAGTTGTTAAGTACAAACCATAAAACAAAAAGGCGTGGCTGCTAGCTCCACAGATAACAGATAAGAATATTTAATAAACGATTTTTCTAATTACTTGTAGGCTTTCAATGTCGTTTTATTGATTTTTAAAATTGCTGGTAAAAGAGCTATCAGTGCTTTATTAAAAGAAACAAAACGATGCTTTTCCCGTTTCCCTGACAACAGAAGCAGCAGTTGCAAATTCCCTGTGAATTAGTTTGTGTGCTTCATGCAGTCTTTTTAATGGTCCTGGGTTCGTCCTGACCAATGTAAAACATTTATCTTTCCCCAGACGTTTACCCAGCGGGATTCTTGTTGACCATAAAACGAATTTTCTTACTACCCCCTACGAGGATATCATGTCTAAGAAGTAAGATTTATTTTGATTTTTTTCACAGATTCAGCGGGCGAGAATGAGGGTATGGGATGTTTTCCTGGAGAGGCTTCTGTTCTGCTTGAAAGTGGTAAACGAATATCCATGACGGAGTTAAGGACAGGAGATAGAGTGCAAAGCGTTGATAAACATGGAAATATTGTTTTCAGTCCCGTAATGTTATTTCTTGACTACAGACCTGAGGTAACTTTGAACTTTATGTTGATTGAAACAGAGGAGCCGCAAAGGAAACTGGTAATTACCGGAACGCACTTAATCTATCAATTGAACAAACAGACGCGGCGGGAGAGTGTCGTTTTTGCTCAAGACTTACAGGCAGGAGATTATGTTTATATCACCAATAGCACGAACAGTAAAAGGCTCACAGCTTGTCGCGTCACTAGAGTCACACGAAAAACAAACATTGGTGTTTATGCACCTTTGACTGAGCAGGGAAATGTCTTTGTAGATGGTGTCTTATGCTCTTCTTATGCAATTGTTGACCACGAGTTGGCACACTGGAGCTTTACTCCCTTTCGCTTTATGGTAAAATCGCTACCAAACTTAATGAAATGGATAGATGACACCACGGAAGGCATACACTGGTACGCAAAGTTCTTACAAAAAGTTTATCCTATCTGGCTGTATGCGAAATCGTTTTAAATGATACATTCAAAAACGTTCAAGGTCAGATTGTAGATCAGAAAAACCTACATAATGATATCAACATGGCGTGACTTGGTCCTTGCAATGAATCACAAGCAATTTTAGAGATTGACAGAGAGACAATTCTTTCAAGGTTGTCTCATGCTCCACTTAACAAGAATGCATCCACAAATTCTGTTAGTGACGTTGTTTTCACGCTCTGCATAGCATCAAAACTTTGGTGTTCAGTTGCTTAATGATATTGTGAAAAACAACTTGCCTTCAAATCAGAAACATTTTGAGGCCGAGCAATCTTTATGTGTAATGTTCAAGTCAGCTTCAATATCGCAAGGTATCAATCAAACCAAATGATTAGAGATGACTTGAGAACAATGCTCGTTAAACAAATTACTGGTATCATGCTGGGGGCACTTACATGTTAATTAACATAAGTGACTCATTAGAGGAAGCAACGACAGGTGGTGAGTTGGCATGCTTGTAATGTTATTGCAAGAATATCCTTCAAGTTTTCCGAATAAAAAGTCGTCGAACTACAATTGATGTCAACTACAAGGACGATTTTCGAGGAATAACTGATTTAAAACAACAAAAATGCGGCCTGCTTATTCAAACGTTAACGGGAAAAACTTGCGGTTTACGCAATCACAAAAGCTTGTAGAGGTGTATTTTTTGTGTGTTTTCAGTGGTAATGGACGATTTGAGAAAAAAACTCTATATACAATGTATATTTAAAAAATAGAAAGCGTACGCACATAAAATGTTTGGGATTTGATAAATAATAGACCGAACACCACTTTGTCAAACAAAAACGTATATATTTTGTAAGCTTTGATATACTTTTTATTATAAAATGTTTAGATTAGGGACAGAAAACGAATGAACAACGGCTGTAATAACGGCTATAACTTTATGTAACCAACCATACATTCGTGTAAATGCACATGTTTTAGAACAGCCAACAGTCTTAATTGGGAGAACACTTTGGTACCAAGGCGGGTTTCCTCATGGTCTCAACATATCTTTTATCACCTTTCTATAAGTTATTGTAACAATAATAGTAAAGCGTTAAAAAATCTCTTCAGTAGAATGATATTTTGATTTGTTAAAACAGACATTTTTAGCAAAAACTTACGTTGATAGAATTCTCAAACAAAAGTTGAGAAGTGCTTCAGCAGTCCATTCGTTTACCACCTTTTAAGATGTAAAAATCTTTTTATAAAAAAGGGAGAAAATGTTTGATTTTCGGCATGATTACTTTTATCCAAGAAAAGGAATAAAACTGGTAGTTTTTAAGCAAAACAATAATGTCCCGCAGCTTTTGATAATGTTCGAAAGATGACATTTTCTGTGTCCCTCTTGAGTGCTCTGCTTAAGCATTTCAAAGATTTAGTAAACAATGACGAATTTATATAATCTTTTAAGATTGTATCTTTTGCATGCAGTGGTGGACATTTATAAACCGATAAGGAAGCAAACGTTTAGAAATAGAAGTTTAAAGAGTTTAAGAGCTTAAAATATTATTATGAGATAGGCAATCTAGATCTTACGAGAAAATAACAAGTATTGGACTGATTTAAAAGTGCTCCGAAGTGAAGAATTTTAGATGAGCTGAGTTTCACGGAAGCCTGGTTATTCAGTGTAAGTAGCAATGGAATTCTGTTGAAAATACATCCAAGCAGGATATATTTTAAAAATATATATAACAGTATTTTAAAGTTATTTTGTATATAGTTAACTCTCGCTTGACTATGCATCTAATAATTTTACCCGGAATTATCCATTTATCTATCTTTCATTTTTAAAGCGTTTTATGCTCTTTAGCTATAGGATTAATCTAAATATTAAGCTTAGTATATCATAGTATAGCTTCACAAATGAAACCAAATTTCCTCGGAAGTTGAAAAACATGCAAATGTTTCTCTTGGCTTTTAAAAACCGAGTCGGAACGCCACATACTCAACTTGGAAAGCCCGTCCTATTTTGATCAGTTAAGATTAAATTTTGGCCGTAAAGTAGTGTAAGGTGCTATTAACCCTAGGTTAGAGCAACAAGAATGTCGCTTTTGCGAAAGGTTGTTTCTCAACAACTCAGCACCTTAAACTTAATTCGATAAAAACGCATTTTTCATAAATCTATTAAACAGGTATCAAAAGTGAATTAAGTTATGACTGAAGTATAGTTTAAGGTCATTCTGTTAATTTTGATTGTCAAAAGGTCGTACTGCTAGGAAGCTGAATAAGACATTTCACAAACAGGACAACGTGAAAAAGATGGAAGCTCGATCGAAACTGATACTATTTAAAGATAAAAAAATGATGTCCTGTTTTTGAAATAATTTTAATTTAACTTCACTTTTTCAGTCAGTGTTACTGAATGAAGGAACTTTTTAACATTTCATTTTTCAAATAGCCTCAAGAAAACTTTTTTCAACGTTAAAGGGAAAAAAATATCCACTTTTCAGTTTGTTTAATGACAATGTAAATAGTTTATGCATATTTATTATGTAGTTGCGAATTAACAATTTTAGACAAAAAGCAATCTAGCGCCAATTCCGGATCAGTTACAAACGCCTAATATGTACGGAATTGCGTATTTTTGTCTTACCTGTATATAAACTAGAATTAACTGCTATTTTTTTATGTTATATAATAATTGTATGGGATTGCAGCATCACAAGGTTATAAAAACTTATATAACCTCTTTAACGATTAGCCTTGTGGCTTAAGTGTTGCATTTTGTACCTAATCATTTCAAATAAAACTAAAGTTGTAATCTTTTCAAACAAGCGTGTATCCTCTGTGTTTTTAAACTGTTATGTATGTAAAGTGGTCGCAAAACCGAAGATTACTTTCGTACCGCGCGCAGGCTCATTTCACTTCGGGGAGTTAAGAGATCTTGGGTGTGGGTGCAAGATTATCCTGGAATACGTTTTTTTTAACAAAATACTAAGTTAAAACCATAGTTTGACTCTTTACAAGGCCAAACTTGATGTAATTCGCGTGGCCATCAACCACTATTCATGGTGATAAGTTTAACTTCACATCTCCGGCCACTGCCATTAAACACATTTTACAAGGTTAAACCCAAGATTGGTGAAATGCATTGAGTTTGACGTAAACTTGGGTCGAATTCAATTCTTTTTTAACTTCCTTTCTCGATCATATTTCAAATATTAATTTACATTTTAATATAATTTTTTTATTCTTTTTCTGTCTAATAAAAATACATTAGAAGTATCCGTAGCAGATCCGACTACGAAAAGGAGTACGAGTACGAGATTTTGCGCGCCCGCGCTCCTACCAACAAACTCGTCGACAGGACGAGATTTCAAGCAAAAGTCGTCCTCTCGACAATGAGTTTGCTGGCTAGAGCGCGCGCGCGCAAAATCTCGTACTCGTTCTCGTAGTCGGATCTAAAGGTCTCTATTAGAGACCTTCAGAACCGACTGCAAGTACGAGTACGAGTTATAGCAGTGTGAGGTCTGGGTCGAGTGATCACGCCAATGTTGTTGCCGTAGTCAGATTGAAACAGTTTTTGTTTCAGATTTTAAAAACAAAACGAGTACGAGTCCGGTTTGGAGAGCGTGGTAATTGTAACTTGTTTTGAAATTTATCTGGAAATGTTCAGTGGAAGATCAGTTCAAGATTATCTTAAATTTATGTACGTAAATGATAACATCGATGACAACGTCAACGAGTTCGTTCTACTTTTTGATAACGTGTTGAGGAAAAATCCGCGTTTTCCTTACTGGCAGTACAATCGTTTTGAACTGACTAAGTTGACCGAAGATAAATGCAAGGCTGAATTTCGATTTGGATTGGCAGATTTACCTCTCGTTAAAGAGGCTCTCCGAATTCCAAATACTTTTGTTTGTCGGAATGGTACGAATTACGATTGCTGGTGGAATGGAGGGACTCTGTATTCTTTTACGCAGATTTGCTTATCCGTGCAGGTTGTCTGACCTAATTCCGAGGTTTGGTAGATCTGTCCCAGTACTAAGTGAAATTGTAGCAGTTGTTTGTGACCACATCCACGATACGATTGGGCACCTAAGATTAACTATGGACCAACCGTGGTTGTAACCACACTAACTGCATGCAAGAATTTGCCAATGTTATACATGAAAAAGGCGCCTCCTTGAATAATTGTTGGGGATTTGTGGATTGGACGGTGCGTCCCATTGCAAGACCAGGCCATAACCAAAAAATTATGTACAATGGCCATTAACGGGTTCAAGCAATTAAATTTCAATCAATAAAAAATCAGTAAGAGTACACCAAAATGTAAACAGCAGAAACCAGAAACGGGAAAAAACAACTTCATAAAATACATACACACGAAGTTTAACGTAGAATATTGTACATTAATTTGCACCATTTTTGTCGCAGTTTTATTAAAATTCTTTTTTAAAATAGTTTTCAATAGTCATTTAAGAAATAAAACATTTTTTCTGACTGCGTCTCGTGCTTCACTGATCAGCTCTCGAATTCTCCCAAACGTGCACCTCGGTTTTCATAGCGCTATGGAGG
>JAOTRI020108524.1:0-13284 GCA_028564885.2 Zoanthus sanctaehelenae | reverse complement strand
TCAAGGCATCCGGCTTTTAAAAATTATAAACAATATGCGAGCAGCATTCCCCTTGCTTACAGTAACAGCTAGTTATACTAGTTTAGCATAATTTGAACAGTTTCTGATAGGGTCTTACTAGCATAATGCCGGAAAAATTTAGCATTAAACGCAGGTTTAGCATAATGTTAGCATAACATTGCAACTATCTTGTAACAACCAAAACTGGCTATTTCAATGCAATTTGATTGTTTAACCGTATATGTGCGCAAATATGATCATCTTTTGTTGTGCCTTGTGGGTAGTTGTCACTGAACTGAAGTTGTTCCGTAGGACTGGGTCCAGGAAGAAATCTGGTATTCGATAAAGTTTGTGATAAAGCCTACTCATTTTAAATCTGTTTATATGTATTCAAATAGTGCAGAAATAAAAATCCACCCGAATCTGACCATGACAACTGTTGTATTTCGACAATCGAAAATCCATGATGGCCGCCAAAATGTGCAAAAAAAAGAAATTGACCTTTATTTGTCCCAAAAATCTCATTCTAGCTAAAATTCGTAACCTCAACTAATAACAGTGTGTTTTTGCGTCTTCAGACTATGAGAACATCTAATAAAGTAGAAATAATAGAAAAAAATTGCTGTTTTGTACATATTTCTCTTAATTCAATCTTTAAAATATCTGATAAAAAGCCAACTTGGACAGTAATATTAAGTTAAATGAGTGAATAAATGCAAAGAAATAAATAAGAAGTATTTTTGAAAATATCCTGGATATGTTTTTAACGCAAGATATTCATGCCATTTAAATATGAGTCAGCATTATGGGTCAGTGGTGTATCAGCTTGAGCTCATAGTTCACTGTTCGATCTGCAAGTTTTTAACAACAGCGGTGGATAAATCCAATCGATAAGTACTGAAAAATCATTCTAATCTAGTCTAACGACTAATTTTGATACCAATTAAACTTTGATTATTGATAGATATGGCTTTTTTCTTCAGTGTTCTTGTTTTTTTGCCATTTCTGATTCAGTCTGATATAATGTGTCAGTGACAACTTGTTGTGTCGATTTGCACGAATTTTGATAATTTTCAGCTCTGACCTCTACCTTACTATGAATGAGTAACTAAATTTCTGATACAGCCAAACCATTCCTTTGTCGCTGAACTACCAATTCCCAGCACTTGTATAAGCGTTTTCCTCTCATGGGTGTTGGAGACATCCCTCTTGCTAAATTACTCGGTTTTGTACAGTGCTCTCTACCAGCCGCTCTTTTTGACAACTATATGCGAATGAGAACCGGCGACAAATCAGAGCTGATTCACCATTTAGTCAAGCTCGTCCCTGAAAGTATTGTTTCGACATTCCCCTCTATAGGCCTGCGGTATGTCATTGATGAACGAGGGAATGGGAATACCTCCAACAAGCAAGCGTTCATCTACCTCCTGACCCACGAAATGGTTTGAGCTGGAACCATGTTAAGCACGCATCAGGAGATGCGGACTACAAGATTTACCAGATGGTTTGTGCGCATACCATAAGAAGTCCAATAGCTGTCATTGCTGAAGACTCTGATGTTTTCCAGTTGCTAGTTTACCGCGCAAATCCTGCTGCTAGTAATGCGTTTATGGTCGCTGACAATTGACTGTTTGCGCTACCACAATCAAGCACAGAGAGGATGTCCAGCTATCAGAGCCATTTCTTTTTCTCCATGATGTCAGCGGCTGTGATACGACCTCAAGACCACATGGGATAGGGAAAGTGAAGGTTCTGAAGAAACATGCTGCCCTGGCAGAAAGTGCTGCAACCTTTATGGCGAGCGAGTCTTTAATAGTGGCCCTGGAATAAGCCGGCGAACGGGCACTACTTACTTATCCTGTATGGAAGCCAAGCAGATGATCTGAAACTGCAAGGCTCCAGAAGTTTTAAACGAAAGTTACCATAGCAACTGGATACGTACCGACATCAGACGCCGCCGGATTTCACAGTCACCGTGTGCGTTTTTCCAGGTACAAACATGGAAAGGCAACGATCTTTCTCCGGAGAAGTGGGGACGGTGAGATCCTCAACAGGCCTTGTTCCTGTACAGATGTCAGAGCCAGTAGCTCCAGCGCAGTTTCTGCAAAACGTCAGATATAATTGTGGTGGTAGATGTGATACACGATCTTGTTCCTGCTTCAAAAACGGTCTTCAGTGCACTCTGGTGTGTAGCATTGCGTGTCAAAACTCTCCTCAAGTGGATCGCGAGGATTTACCCTGCGAGCAGAGTAGAGAGGATTTTGATGACTCTGTTGATGATGACATCTGAGACAAATGGCACTGCAAACAACAACTGCTACATGAACCAAAGTTTTTTGAAGATTTAGAACTAGAATTACGAGCAGCAAAATCAACATTTTTGGATCTGAAAGAATGAAACGGGAATGAGTTTCGTCAAATACATCAAGCTGCGCAGTCTGATATACTGACTCGTTCTAATAAAGGTTGCAAGAATCACATTTTAGTTAAGGTAGTGTATTTATTCGCGAGTGTGATAAAAAAGCATTGATCACATTGCCATCAAGCATTAAAAACTAAAGATCTGTGGGAATGGGAATGCGATTTATTGCTTTTATAAACCATTTTTTTTTGCACATAAAAATATTGTAAAATAATCCTAAACAATAGTAAGCACCGATACGGAATATATATTCAAGAAGGGAAAAATCAAAATACACTACGCATAAACACAAAAGTTGCACGAAGGCACGAGGGAGAGGGAGGGGGACAATCTGACCCCGTCATCTAATTTCAAAAATAACCTATTGACATGAAGCTTGGTATGTCTCATAAATTTCTAGTATATCAACTTAAGAATAGTCACGTGGTATTTTGTCGGTTTCCGTGGCAGTCAAAGCAAAGAAATTAAAATTTCCAATTGTAAGAAGGTTGTTCTTCAAAAATATTCGACCAATCAATATAAATCGATTAATTTTCATTTGTCTTTCATTTAATTCAAGGCACGTGACTTGTAACTGGTTTCCATCAATAATGAGGGGTAGCCAGAAAACTGTCGACACCAAAAAGTTGCTAAGGCTCAAGAATAATATTTTATTTGGAAAAATAGTTGCAGATGATCAACTGTCTCAAATGATAATTAATAAAAGTTATCCTGTTGTCATGGTAGCCAAAATCCAAAATGGAGGCCATCTGCCCATATGTGTAACCTTATTTTCCTTCATGCATTCTAGGGTTAGTTAATAATCAGATTTAATTCTCTTGGTTTGTTGTTTTTTCCATTTTGCTGCTTAATAATAATTCAAATCTTGTTTTCTCAGGTTCCATTTAAAACTCTTTTTCATTCTCAGTTGTCCTTACCCTATATGATACTATTTTACAGTTTGCCAGTTTCATGTCTTGATAATCTGAATAATTTAAACCAAATAAATGTACTTGAAGCTTGTTTATTGATCATGAATTTTAAACATAAATTGGTCATAGAACCGGCTGAGTACATCTATATTAATATCCTTTTATAATTCATTAACAAATTGTATTGATATGTTATAAGCTTTTGTTGAATTCTTCTCTACAGATTCAATATTGTACTTGCAAGAGTCGTTTCAAATATTTTGTAACAACGACCAAAAATTGCAAAAATGGAAAATCCGTTCCCTAAAACCACGTTAATTAGAAATGGTCACGTAATTGACCCAGCAAATCAATTAGATACCAACGCTGATGTCTTGATAGTCGATGGAAAGATTCAAGAGGTCGGAACAAATGTTTTGGTGCCAGATGAAGCTGAAGAATTTGATGCAGAGGGCTACATTGTAAGTCCAGGACTAATTGACTGTCATGTTCATGTCTATGAACATGCAACTGCTTTGGGGGTCAATGCAGATCGTTACTCTCTGTCAAGAGGAGTTACAACTGTTGTTGATGCTGGTAGTGCAGGTATGAAGATCTAAAAATATTTTCTTTATCTGTTTATTCACATTTGCTTATTCAGGGGATAAAGAAAGGAACAAATGGGTTCATTTTAATTTTAATAGGTTACTCCACGGGGGGCCTAAGCTCTAGACAGTCTCTTCCTTCGCCGCGAGCGCAAATTTTTTTTGGGATCAGTTCCCGAATTTGCTTGGTAACCACCCATGGATGTGTGACCAAGCCTTAAAGTGAGTCCCGCATCGCTTCCCGCTCTGTAGTCGCAGGGAAAACTTATTTTTAATATGAAACGAACAAAAAATATATTCAATTTTAACTATGAAGACTTTTAAGGGAAACATTTCTATATTGCAGGTATATTTAATAAGTTGAATATTTATTTCAAATGGTCGGGTGTGGAGTACTACTTTTTGTATGTTCTAGTAATTTAAAAAATGGGGTTTACGAAATGAAAGATGTGTTTTCTTTACTGATGATAGCGTGAGTGAAAATTATCATAATGTCTATGTACAACAAAGTCTTTTGATCCCTTTGTAAAGATAAGTTAAGTGTCTTTAAAAGTAATCGGAAAATGATGCATTGTTTTTCGATATCGAAGTAAAAAATTCGAACTGTGTACAGCAATGTAGCTCACAATTGCTCAGGTCAAAACCGCACTGTACCTCGCTAGTGAAACACTTCAAGAGACATTGTCATTGGGATAAATTGGGATAAATTGTCATTGAGATTAACTCGTTTTCGTATCATACCGCTCACTCGCTCGAAGACTCGCTCGTTCCCGCTATGACACGAAAACTCGTGAATAAAAACGATATCAAGCTCTTGCCATGTCATAATTTGTTTATTATATACTCAGATAAAATAGCACAAAATGAGGACAAATAGCATTTTTATTATTTAAAAGGTGCTGCTAAAGCAAGTAAAACCATTACCGTCATTTTTGAGTGAATTTTCAAGGCGCCCATTGCAAAACTTCCCGCGCTTTGCCATGTGACGTCACAAAATCAAGAACAGCGATTGGACAAGAGATCTGTATCGCGCGATTTGATTGGACAAAAAAGTCGTGAAGTGATATCGTATCACTTCACTGATACGATTTTTGTTCACGGCTTTATAACACGGATATCGAATCACAGTATATAACAAAGAATGTTTATTAACTTTTAGTGTATTGGCTGTAAACACTGTATGCAGTATGGCATGATGAAGATGTGTTCGTTGAATCACACGAACACATTGCTGTCCACAAGGGTTCAGTGTAGTTGCTGGTGAACTTATTTATGAACTCGAGAGTTGAAGGAGGTGAGAAGAGTATCTAATCTGATTTCTTTTGCAGGCGCCGGGACCTTCGCTGGCTTGAGGAAATACGTAGCTGAAAATAGCAGGTGTAGAGTATTGGCGTTTGTTCACATTGCTGCTCACGGTCTAGCTGCAGCTGGCTGCAGCGGGAAAGGTAAACTAGATTATGAAATTAGGTAGCTAAAACTAAAGAATTGCTAAATGTAAGTTAGTTCTGTCTGAAACTAATTGCATGAAAATTATAAAAGGCGTCGGTGAGGGGGAAAGGTTCGTCAGATGCTAGCGACATCCGAAACGATACAAAAATTTGTACGCAAGCACTGTGCACTTGGGCTTCAACGCATAGGAATACTATCAAATGAGAGAAAACCCATCTAAAATTGATTAGGGAATATAGTCGACTACATAGGGCCTTGTTTTGCTTGTTTTGATTAACATTGCAACTTTATCTTAGAAACTTCTCGTTGCCGATGCATAAAGTTATTTATTATCAATTCATGAAAATACTTTAGTACTTATATCTAAAGCGATTTGTTAAGTTTACAAGCTCCGCCATTTTACTAACGGTTAAGGTGCGGGTGGAGAGTGTGACTCCCTCAACCAAGTGGACGTTAAACAGTGCGTGGAGTGTATTGAAGGAAACAGGGATCTGGCTGTCGGGGTGAAAATCAGGCTCTCAGCTGATGTCCAAAACGATGGAGCAAATGAACACGAAGCATACAGGTATCGATATTTGAGTGGGTGAAGTTGTATCCACAAACATATTCTATGTATATGTTTCTATGTGTGTAATGTTTGTAGAATCCCAGTTAAGGACGACCTTAAAAGGTCATTAAACTGTCATAGATGATTCCATTCGTTACGAGATATATTAGCTTTATTACAAATGAAATGAATAGAAATATTAAAACAATTTTGATGCCTGCAATGGTCAGACTTGGGGATTTCAATGCGGAAGATCCAGGTTCGATTCCCCGATTCAGACTACTGAAGGAATTTGTCCTTGGTGATCCCAGGGACAAACTTACCACGCTTTGTAAATAGCTTGCCTTCTATGAAGAGTTGCCATTTTTAAATATTTCATTTTTTTTAGTTTAGTTAATCGTAGCAGGCCAGTATATCGAACGAGACAAAGATAGTGTTTTGCGTTATTTCAAAAATACATTTACATCAAAAAACATTCGGACAAATTTTATTTCGGACAAAAATTTTATCGGAATTAATATCACTCTGTGCAAAATTTTTAACGTCCCAAAAATTTTAGCATCCAAAAATTTTTTCGATAGTATATACCAATAGACCATCGATTTATATTTTAAGAACACTAACAGACTATTTGTTTATAGATTTTTACTAAAAAGACAAATTAACATGTCCGAAATTTTTTATGTTACTGTACTATTTTCATACTTCAGAAGAGCTTTACTTGCAGCATCACAAGCACAAGTTCCTCTAATGGTTCATCATACTTTCTCCACCATTGCGGTCCAAGGTAAAACTGAAACAATTTCTCTGTTGCTTTCCAGCAAGTTTTTAATTTGCTAAGAAGCCTTTTACATTATACAAGTTTTGTGATTTTTTGAAGTTATTAAATTAATGATCACGCAAGAAAAATGGCGAAGCTAGTGTTATTAACCCTACAATCCCAGCAACTTAGTTACATTATAAAAGATTGCTTCATTTCTCAAATCATCAAGGTTGCAGTATTTTAACACAGTATTAAACCGTCGGAAAGTTTCGATTGCTGTGCTACAGAAATGCAACATTCGCAAAGTTCTTTTGTTTTGTCAGCGAAATGGTGTAGGACAGAACAGAAGTGTGCGTAATGAGTTATGGTATAAGCGTAATGTTTATATCACAACATATGTTCTTTCTGGGAACCTAAGCCTGTTTGCTAGCTATGCCATGCTGATCAGGCCTGGTAGATTTAGGGTAAAGCCCACTACCAACGTGGCCATAGTGCCCTATATCGTGGCTTCAAGTTAGTTAGTAGCACATTTGTGCTATCTGCACTTGATATGTAATGAGTTAAGTTGATACCGACAGGGAAATTATGGACCATTGAATAGAGTAGCTAGTAGAGAAAGGGTAGCAGGTAGGCAGCAAACCTTTTTGGGCTAGTACGGATATGTATTGGGTAATGATGATATCGTATATGGTGGAAGAGTTTTTAAGAAGGGATGACAGATAAGTGAAACAAATCTTGCAGGGCGAACATACTCATAGGTATTGGGTAATGATGATTTAGTATATGGTGGAAGGTTTTTAAAAAATGGGATGGTTGATAAGCGAAACAAATTCTACTGTGTGAACAGATTGATGGGTTATGGAGAATGATGATTTAGTGTATGGTGGAAAACTTGTTTAAAAGAGATGGTTGATAAGGAAATCAAATCTTATAGGGTGAACATATTGATAGGTTTTGGACAATGATTTAGTATATGGTGGGTGGTCGTTGGACAAAACTGTGCCGTGGATAGTTCAGGGGATTGTTGATACGCAGTAAAAGCTTATGGAATGAAACAGAATTATAGGAAATGGAGAAAGATAACTTAGTATAAAGTAAAAAGTTGATAGTTGAAATAGTGGTAGTTAGTCAGTTCACAATGAGATCTCATAGACCCTTTTCACGGTAGCGTGACATTGATAAATATCCCGCTTTTCAGAAAACGAATAGCATCATCACATTTATCACATCAATAATAGTAAAAATGCACAGTGCCCCAAGCTAAATATGTTTGCGTTATTTTTGAAAGAAAATGTATGAGTTTAGTATTGTAAGGAGGCTGAACCAGCATCAAGTCCCCATCCAGCTTCGTTATCATGGAAAAACCATACTTTTCTTTACAGAATTTTATCGAAATACTCACCTTGAAATCTTTATCTCCGCCAACTTTTGAGCAATCTCATTAAAACTTTGCATTTTTACTATTATCGATGTGATAAATGTGATGATGCTATTTGTTTTTAGAAAACCGAAATATCTATCAATGTCTTGCTACCGTGAAAAGGGTCTACAGGGTTTAACAGAACCGTAATAAACTACAATAAAATGTTTTTTGGCGGAACAAGCTAAATAGGTAGAGTAAGTAAAGTTTGGTAGAAGGTTGGGAGAGGTAGATGGTGAAAATGGTTTTAAGTAGTTACAGCAAGTCAAGTTTTGTATAAGGGAACAAGTAGAATAGTGAATGTTGAAAATAGTGGCAGCTAGTGAAAGAATCTGGGATAGCATGCAGTTTATTTATCATTTGGATGCAATAGTATTGCTAGGGTGATAAAGGAAGAGGTGAGCACACAGTGTCAAGGTAGAAGGATTATCAGCCGTTTCCGGACTAAGTTTTATCAAAATTACTGTTACAATGCAGCAGACGTGCACGGTCAATTATCTTGTCCGGGATCCCTCCGAGCTGGCGATATCTATACCCACACACTTCATCCATACCCAAGCACTATCATCGACCCAGCATCAAGATCAATCTTCCAAGATGTCCATGAGGCCAGGAGTAAAGGTGTCCTCTTTGATGTTGGTCATGGAAAGGGATCCTTTTCATGGACTGTTGCCGAGATTTGTGCTAAACAGAATTTTTGGCCAGATATTATAAGTTCGGATTTACATTACGGCAACTTGAAAGGACCTGCATATGATTTACCTACAGTGATGAGCAAGATGCTTCACGTGGGGATGCCACTGTATGAAGTGTTTAGAGCAGTCACTGTTTCCCCTGCAGCAGCTATTGGTCGCGGTGATACTCTTGGAACCTTGACTCCTGGTTGTATAGCAGACGTGGCGGTATTTGAATTAAAAGACGTTAAAATACAACTTGAAGACTGCCAAGGAAGGCATAGAGAAATTAAGCAGTTACTAGTACCAGTTGCAGTTTGGAGGGAAGGAAGGAAATATCCTGTTACTACACCCGATCCATTTCCTGATCCAAACAACGCGACAATAAAAGATTCTCTCTGGGCAAAAGCGGTTATTTGAAAATGATGTTAAAAATTAGTAATAGGAACGCTTCCATCCAAAGCTGTTCTATAACCCTACGTTACATGACTTAAGAAATGATAATAATTAAGCTGTCTAACAGGTGTATAAATCCTTCCACTAGCGATAGCAAGAGATTTTTTGCAACACGAGAAGATAAAAATCTTTACCCGAATTTAAACGCCTTTGCAATGAACTATTTCATATGTAGTAAACGATAGAAATATAATAATAAAATAAGTTCATATTAATTAACGACTTTAGTGTCACATAATGAGATACAAAGAATACTAATGTACACGGTGATTATTCGAAGTAGACATAGTACGTTGGTCCACAAGTGTTAACATTAACAGAACAACACTAACAGTGCACCGCCAACTCCAATTGAAAATCTCGCAGCAGCAGCATGTCCCAATTTAGGCAATAATTTATTACCGAAATTACACAGTCAATTTAGTACCCGAATAATAAAGAGTTTCAGCGTTAGGTGAGTTATGGTGTTTCTAGGCTTCCGCAACACGAAACAAGTTAGGATTTTAAATCGAGTGGGTAACTATAGATGCTGTAAAAAAGAATCTAGTAAAACTCTTTGGTCTTCAAAATTTGCTAGGTACAAAAGATATTCTCATATCGAAACCAATATTTATTCTTAGGGAACAATCACATCAGAGTAAATTTTAAAATTTATTATATAATTCCCTTTATTTTAATTACATCTTTGCAGTACTTCATACTCCACAAAGTTTATATTACGTTCTCAAGCTTAAAAAAAAGGTTTTTCCCATTTGTAAGATATCTTGCACATCAGAGTTTTTATTTCTTTTTCGAGCAGTAACATTTGTTCCTAATTTTATACTGGTATGATGAGTTTCCCAATATCTGAACACATTAACGTCTAGTTATGAAATGGCATTCAGGAGGACCTACACCGCCATTCTCGGTAAAAACAAGTTGCCATTTAAAATAGTCGCTCTAAAATTTTAGGTTTGGATCACCCGACCTCATGCACTGCTTTGAGATTCAAATTTCCCTCTCTTACATCTCTCTCTGTCTTTTATAAATAAATAGAAAGTATTAAAACACAAACCATTAAACAAAATCAAATTTAGGTGAATAAGTGGGTAACATGATCAATATGGCTTTGTTTGTACTTCGCGCAAGTAAGTTGGAATCCAGCTTGATTTTTCGAATGGTTTGACACAGTCCAGCGTCATTTTTAGGAGTGACTATAAAAATATACATTTAGCATACAGTGCAAGACTTTTTACTAATTATGTCAAACACATTTACAATTATCATGACAATTTCTATCATTATAACACAATAATCAAAATGTAAATATGGAATGGTGCGTCGGTGTTTCCAAGGAAACAGTCGATGATGGACTCCTGTCCGAAACGCCAATATAGCAATGCCTACTACGGTGTCAAACTTACTTAAAACTGATTCTAAATGTATAATCACTCCTACGTCAAAACGTGAAAAAATCAAAATGCATTCCAAGTGTTCTTGCGATAGGTCAGTGTGCTCCAAAATAATTGACAGCAGTTAACTAAGAATAAAACAGAGAAATTCTCACAACCACCAAATTATTAACATAATTTATTTTTCGGAACCCCGACAAACTTTGATATGTGATTTTCATAACAATGAATTTACGCTGGGGGAGAGCCCACGTTCACTTTCTTTCGTTTTTAGCTACCTTTCCCTCCCAGGGAAAGGAGTAATCTATATCATGAACAAATACTAAAGTCATTTGGACGTTTAGCCAGAAACAAACTGCTTTAGGGCAATCATATTCTCGGCGAAACATTTGCAATTTAAATTGCAACTTCTGCACTGTTGTGGAATAGTGTCACCGCTGAAAGCAGACAAAAATATTGATTAGAAAATAATAGAGAATGGGTTAATCGGCGAGTCCTCTATTATACACCAGGCCACGCAGCACTGATTGCAAAGATTGGCCTAAACAGGCTTTTTAAAATTATAACTGCAACTTCCATTGAGGTAGTGATCGACAGTTATAGTACACTAGTAAATTGTAACGAGGCTCAAAAGCTCTTAATGGTTTGGCTGCTTGAGCGTCTTTTTGTTCGGATTTTTGTGAACGTTTTGATACAATGAAAAATCAAAACAAAAATAGATGGCAAGATATTAAAAAAACAATGCAAACTAGTACTTGCCAGTCTCTAGTCATTGTTTGTCTAGTCATTTGGGATGATAATGTTCGTCAGAATTTATAATAAATGGGAAACGGAGCTTTTGTGTTTTTATGTGAACGTATATTACAAGTTTCAGTAAAGTTTCAAGTGGAAACATTTCCACTTTGTTTTCAGCAGAGCTTGTTCTTAAATGGTTCTTATAAATGAGTTGTTCTTATAAAAGGTGTGTATGTGTCTATTTATTCAAAGGGATTGAAACTAAATTCCTTTCGAACAACTGTATTGAAAACTGGAAAACCAAATTTACACCTGAAAGGCTCCAATGGTAATACGAAATACGAATTTCCATTAGGGGCTAGCCGAATGCAGATAGCCGTGACTTGGGCAATTAAGATGGTGGGATCAAATTATATGTTAACAATTTGTGGGTCGCCCATGCTGATAATAGAGAGCTTTCAGACTTTTAGCGTCTGTAGATGAGGACTGTGAAATGGATATAAGCACAGAGGAGGTGGTCGACTCGTGCTCACCGGAGGTCAAGGGTAGGGTAAGAGTGTGTGAGGAGTGAAAGAAACAATCACAAAACATAATTGTACTACTCACTTTCGTTTATATTACTCATGGCTTTTGTGACAGTCGTTACAATATGAGGTATGACATTATTCTGCAGACCTGCTTCCGTCCAATGTCTCGTAAGTTCTTCCTTTTTTGGTATCACATTCCCAAGAGTAAGTGCGGCCATGTGTTCCACATCTCTTGAGTGACGACTGAGAATCTCCATCTTTGGATCTAAAAATATATAAAAATCACTACAAATTGTACGTTTTCAGCTACTTTTCAGCCGGGAGGGCAAGAGTAAACTACATTTTTCCTGATTTAACCTACAACCCATTCGTAGTTCAGTGCATAGTAAACTTATGAGAAGCAGAAAAGTTAATTCTCTCTAAGCCTTTATTTAGCTTAAACCTGGTGGCTGACATATTAATCAATACGCAAGGAATGCCTGATAGAATGCAAACCAGACAAACAACGGTCAAATTTACGTATTGGGGCATTCAAACGAGTCCTTTTCCAGAGTCTTTTCCAGACCTCTTTAGTATAAAACTACATACATAAATAAGTACAGTGTAGGCCCAAAAACGGAAATTATCCCCAAACAACTTTCACCAGTTCTCCTGGAAGTTTCAAATTTACAAGACAGGCAATTATATAACAACTCTTGTAAAGCCGATGAGATCGTTAAAAGGTTTTAAAAGATTATAGTTGTTTGAAGAAGTTATGGTACAGCCAGAAACTGAAAGTGAAAAAAAAGAACAAAAACCTCAAACTTGAATACTAATTTCAACCCTAAATCAATGCAAGAGTACGGGTCCGAGAAAGTAAAATCAAGAGAAATCTTGAAAAATAGCCATCGTGCCGCAAAATCAAGTTTTGGTGATTTTGTGGATGCAAGCTGAAAAATAAAAAATATTGAAGATATATTTTGTTTTGCGCTGGTTTTTTTGTTTGATAATATAGTGGGAAAAATGTTTTCCCGTTTGAATACATCGAACACCTATGTTTCACCACTTTGCTAAGGCAGACTTCAGTGAGAATGCGACTAACTGACAAAACTTTTGTATGAAATGCAATAAAAACATGTAACTTAGAAACAATGTCCATGCAAAAGATGTACAATATGATGTGAGATCGTTTTGCATCTTTTTTGTACTTTTATCAAAATAAAGCTAAAGCGGAACGGGACACTAATCTATCGTAGGTTAGCTTCCAGCAGACGCTGGTACTCATTTATCTACCCCGGAAGGATGGAAAGCTGAGTTGGGTTAGGCGGAAAAGAAGGTCACACAAATATTCAAATCTCGGCAAAGTGCTGGAATCGAACTAGGGACCATGTGGTTGGAAAGGTTTTGCACAAATTTTTGAGCCGTC
>JAOTRI020108513.1:0-13285 GCA_028564885.2 Zoanthus sanctaehelenae | reverse complement strand
AATCCAAAGCTTCATCAAACGTTTCAAACTTTTCATTCATTTTGTCGTCTTCTCTTTTAATATCCTCCCACATATCCGCAATATAGTCCAGAAGATCGTCCCAATGCATAGCTTCCCGACTCGTCTGCCAATACACATATGAACTAGTTGTGAACGGACTTCAACATCAGGGTGTGTAAATATTCTCAGGGCCAGGTCTTCCCCAGTCTCCAGATCCCACACACGCAAATACCCCAACAAATCATCATATCGTTTGGTTTGGTCTTTAATAGATCCACTATTTCCGCTCGCAGTGCACAAGCTCTCCCACTTGATCATGTTTGGCTCCAAATGAAGTGTTCCAAAACGTTCCCGACACTAAAAAGGATTGTAGCTGGGACTCCAACCTGGGTTTTGATGGCCACAACGTCACGTGTTACCGACTGCACCACTAGAACCATCTCCCAGACGGGGTTCGAACCCACGACCAATGGATAAAAAGTCCACCGCTCTACCCGCTGAGCTACTGAGAGCACGTTTTTTCTCTCCAGGCTTTACAGTCACTGCAATCACTTCTTCTTCTCCACTCATATTTGCAAAGAAATGTGATCAAATTCACTTTTTTACAGTATTTTATATACCATATTACCTTTTGATTGGTTCCTCACCAAATATGACGTCATCACAATGGAATGCCAAGGTCACAACTTGCCCTAAAACATCATTTTTTTTATTTTCCAAGACTGGGACACAGTTTCCGACCATTTCCGACATTTTTAATTGGTTCCAGAGCATTTTCCGATCATTTTCCGACACTTTTACATTTTGGGGGTCTGGGGCGAGTTTTCCGACTATTTCCCGAAGACTTCCCGATGATTTTCCGACACTTCTGATGGGTTCCGAGCTTTTTCCGATCACTTTCGGTTTAGGGGTCTGGGGCGAGTGCGCGGTCATTTCCGGTTTATGCCCAAATATGGGCAAAAGGCTTTGGGACCCATTTCCGCTCACTTCCGGTTTATGCCCATATATGGCATACTTCCGGCTTGGTAACCCAAAAAAAGGTCGCAAGGTTAGTGGTATTACTACTTGTGTTCGAGGACTTTGAACAATGTTCTCTATGACTGCCACTTTCTTACTTGGAGTTGCTGAAAGTGCATGCTTGGTTTTTATCAACATGTCCTCGTTGTTCAGTAATTTTACTCAGCACGTACAATCCCAGCAAAGCTCTGACGTTATTTTTATAGCTTCCAGCAAATTTTTAGAGAGGCTACCAAGGCCGACTTTTTCATATTTACGACGCGATTTGGCCTTTAAAGCTTACTAATGTAACTTGACACTTGGCACTATTTGAGCAGAAAGCGTTCATACTGCTTGGTATTCAGAAAAATTGCTCTAGAAGCCTGAATCCTGCACAGTTTACATTGAAACTGCCCATGTTGATATGTCGTCTGATGAGAAACAGTTGTGGTGGTACATAGAAGCATTCACTTCAATAATATACATTTTTGGGCATCATTGTAATGGCGGATCAAACCATGGAGCGTTTCACGCAGCTTGGTATTTTGTAGTAGTTTACACTTTGCTCGTGATTGTTAGCACTGGTTTTTATAATTTTTTATATGTTGGGAGTTCTTAGGTACGTTAACTATAAACAATATCATTTCAAATGATATTTTAACAATCATGCTGAAGCGCTAAATATTTTAAATTTTTTTCTGTATATAACGCTTGCAACGAAGAACTGCCCACATGCTAGTGATTTCTGAAGTAAAACTATTTAAAAAATCTTAAAACTAACAAATGAAGATTAACATACTGTAGAGTAATATTAGGTCCATGCATAATATTTACAACTGGTTTACCAACATTAACAAAAAACATATTTATTGACTATGAAAACAGTTTAAAAGAGTAATTTCTTTTATTAAAAAAGTACAGAAAAAGTCCCCCTAATTAAACCACTCTATTACTGACTGTAGTTACCACATTTAACTAATGAAATACCAATAACATTTTTTGTGTCTTGTTCACATTTAAAACAAGATCATCACAATTCATAATAATATTGTACAGATTATCTTAATTGATTTCATCTAAGATTTGGCTTGGGTCATACTTATGCAGAAAAACTCCCAGATCTGAAGTGAACAATGGCTGCTGGGATTTGACCTGCTCTGTTTCAAGACTAATTCTTGCAGTGGTGCATTTTTTGCTCTTCTTAATCAGGAAACGGAACTGACATGTCGTGCATCTGCATTGATACAAAAGATAACATTAATAGACAAATGAATTAATGGATAGAAGTAAAAGTTTCCACATTGTCCTTGTGTATTTGTGACTGCTTGGTATTTCTTTTTCTAAGTGGGTGTGGGTAAACTTGCATGGTATTTTTACTGCAGTTTACAGCTGTAGAATGTGTGAATGTCAATGCTGTTAATTTTGTCTTTAACAGGTATTTCTTGAAAGGCCACTCTGTCTTTTGCTTCTCTCGTCATTTGCGAATAGATCTTGGGGGAATTTTCTGTTATTGGCTTGAAAACTGTGTCCTTTGCTATTTTAGAAATTCTCTAAAACTTTTATGTGTCGACTGTGCGTGTAGCTGTAAAATTTACTTGCACAACTAGATTTCAACATGCACATATCAATTTGACTGCAAGATACACTTATAATAAATAGTTTCTTCATCTGCATCCCCAGGGTTAACATGGTCATGAAAAGTCACGAAAAGTCATGGAACTTGAAAATGCCTTTTCCAGGCCTGGAAAAATCATGGAGTTTAGGGAAAATGGCAAAGTTCATGGAAAAGTTATGGATTTTCTTTTTTTGATCTATGGTTTTTGGCAAGTAAAATATTGATATATTTGAGCGCAACTGTGCTAAAATGAAATGATACAATTGCAAGAACGTTACCCTGTCTTCCAGTATCCAGAAGTTGTAGATGGCATTTAAAGTTAATTTAAAGTGTGAGGAGCCTGTTTTTTTTAATGGCTTATTTGGTGGAAAATGGAATTTGGTCATGAAAAAGTCATGGAATTTCACTTCCTATTCTCTATGTGAACCGTGATCGCAGACAGCCTTTTCTTTACATTGTGCTTACAATTTCACTTAAATCCCTCATTTTCTCTGATGGCGAAGTCACGTCATGTATTGTTGATTTTTTATTAGCCAACCTATTGCAATTGCTTGTGCTTTTGTATTTGCGAAAAGAATAAACCCATTGACTATCCCCCCTGATGAACTTCTATTTTGTCCATTTGTCGCGAGGTCGACACTTGTGCAACACATGGCACGACATCCTGTTGACTGTATGGTACATTGGTCTCAGAAACTTTGTGTATTTGAGTATTTGCATTTACCCAAATGACATTCTTTTCTGATGCATGGTATGAGAATTTGGAAATTTTACATGGATGATCACTTGCTGCTTTAGTTTCGACTGTTGCTTTGTGTTTTCTTGAGGAAAATGAGATTGCCTTTGGGTCATTCCATTTCAAATCATGACAAAAGATGTCAAAATGACACCCACCCTCTCAGATTTTCCCCAAAACTGCACCAAATGAGGCTATCAACCTGATATGAAAGCTGCTCAAATTTGCATCCTGGATTTTTTTTCATTCTCATTCTAAAGTTCTCATTCTAAAGTGACTTATCATGAATAGATCAAAATTTAACGACTACCATTTAAGAGCATAAGGAATCAGCATATGGTGTCAAAAATATCATATGCTAAATATAAAGTGTAATTTTTGCTTATTAAATATTATCATTCAAAAACATTGAATTACGGAACTGTAAAAAATGTCAAATTACATTTGAAAAGTTATTGATGTTGTACAGGTCGCACCAAATTGATATTGTTTATTCTGCTTACCTATCTACTAAAGTACATTTTTACCAAGTGTCATCTTGGTGTCTGCTTTAGATTGTGAGATATTCCTTTCCAAAATCAGTATAAAAATTATAGAAAAAGTGTGGAACATTTTTTTAGCAGCATTCAACAAACAAGCATTAGATCTGGTTATCACAGACTTCTGCATTTTTTAGGTCCGATAACCAGTATAATTAACTGGACAGCTTTTTGGGCCATTCTGTTAAAGGGGGTGATGGGTAGGAGTAGGAAGGAGTCCATTATACTTTAATACATGCATGTAAATCATTAAGAAAGTGGTTGGTTTGTAGGAACATTCAAATTACACATGTACATAATAACTAAAAGTAGTTTGTGAGAAAATAATCCTCCCAGTTATCACATCAGTATACGATATTGGATTTTCAACCTTAAATATTGCATTTCTAGCATTCTGATTGGTTCATTCAGTCTCAGTTGTCAACTCATATACCAAATCAACCATATGAAAAAACTGAATGTGTTGTGATGCAAAATTGGAAAATGGTTCTTAGTAAATCTTGATGTAATTTACAAGTATCAAAAAGGTTCAGAAAACTCAAGAAAATATTTATGATCTTATATCAAATGCAAGAAGGACATTGTTTATGGCCAGGTATAACACTTATATTAATTTTGGTTGATTTCCTTGCTTGTTCTATGCTTATTTGTTGTAAAGAGCCTTGGACTGGCTTTCTGTGCTTCACAACACTTTCTTTAGAACTGAGCATAGTGTACAAGAACTGTTTGGTCATGGTGTACACAAATAGTATGCTTGGGACTAGAGACAAATTTCGTTCTTAGTAAGATTAGCTCTTGTTGATCTGATGTCAACGTGCTGAACTGATTTAGTGCAGCTAATCTAGTGTGAAACAACAAATAGTACTCTTTTTCAGATGTTCCTCAACAGAGCAGTTTTCTAAAGAATCTTTCACAAAAGTCATGACTGTTAACCTTAAATGTAACCTGAAAACTGCTACAATTTGAAACCTACAGATAAGAAATTCAAAATAATTGCTTTAATAACGTTCTTTCAATTTCTGAAAACTGAATCTACCTTAAAATGAAGACATAGAGTGACATCAGTGGCACATTTCAAAACTTAAGGGTGACTGAAAGTGAACTGTAAATAGGATAGTGTGTAGAGTGTGCAATTTTGAAAGGAGTAACTTAACCAATGAGTGAACTCAGGTCACTTAAATATCAGTTGCCCCCACCAATGAGTGAACTCAGATCACTTAAATATCAGTTGCCCCCACCAGCAAAATATTTTTTCTAACATAGTGTTTGACTAGAACCTCTGTCTGTATATGGGAGATCCCTGTGAAGGTTTGTGGAGTTTTCCCTCGCTGACGGAGTTTGCCCCTGCAGACAAAAATGCTAGGTTCGGCCCTGGTGAAGGTTGCATCTTTTCGTCGAGTTGTTGTATGGTTTAGCTCTTAAACTAATGGTCCATTTGATGGTGAAGTTAGTAGAGTTGTCCCTGAGATTCCAGATGTATTTAGATAGTACGGTACTGTTGATGTACGTGTACTTTCTGTGCCGTTGTTGAGATTAATTGTGACGTCAAGGAAGTTAACAATTTTCAAGAACAAATAAGCTGACTATTTTGCAAACATCTGCACCGTTGTAATTGCCCATGGTGATGTTGAATGAACCGTTGATTTTTTAATCCAGGCCATGCCATTAAATAGGAGTGATTATGTCATGATCCGATATATTAGGATTGTTTGGTAACATTGATAGAGTTTGTATGTGGTTTCTAGGGTAGACGTTTTAAATGTCGAAGATAGCAAAAGTGTGTTGATTGTTGTGTTGATTGCCAAAGTACTAGTTAAATGGCGAATTTAAGTTCTGTTTTTGTCTGAAGGTATTGTGGATGTTCTCAAGTAATTGTTTGCTGATGCATCCACTTTCACTTTTAGCTGGCAGGCTTATTCTGGAAATTTAATACATACCTATAGTATTCTTGATAACTTTAACATTCATGGAACTCATATTGCAGTTGACAAAAGACTAAAATTAATTAGTGTTCACATTTAAGCTAAATAATTATAATTTTTACAAAGGTATATTTTGTTCACTAAATGGTAACAGTAAATAAACTTTCTTCTTAAGCATCGGAGGTGAATAGGATTAAATGCTGGTTTGTTCTCAGATCCTTGACAGTTACAGTTAAGCATCTCGTTTTTGGAGAAAAGAAGCGACAAGGCATGGAGAATGCGTAGCTGCCATGAATTGAGATTTTTCATGGTTGACTGAACGGAATTCACTTTAAATGCTGATTATGAAGTGTTGGAAGGTCAGGGTTTTTGGTGAGTGAAGTTTGTTAACCGACCGGTAAATTTGGATTGGAAAGAACTGGAGTAAACTGTGTTCTGGAAGCACTCTTGGCACTTGGAGAATAGAGGTCTGGTCGCCTATTTTCGCAGTATAAGATTGTGTGGATTTTTTCGGTTTTCCTTTGAAAAAAAAACCCAAATGATTAGATTAAGTTAGAACGTTAACAGTTATCAATGGATATAAATTAAAAATATTAGACAAGTATCTTTTGAGTTTTGTGTTAATTTGAAATATTAAAAACACGAAACACCTTTTGAAATTTAACAAAACTGAAACCAAAACAGTTTACTGTTTACTGTTCGACTTTTAAGTCGAAAACGTTCGGTTTTTAAACAAAATATTTTAACAACTTTGTAAGCCTTAATAATTTTTATTCAGTTTACTGTTTAAATCCATAACTTTTAAGAAAAAAAAATTACAGGAAAAAAAGAAGTTTCCTCGGTTCCCACAAGTACAATCACAAATACTTTGTACTACTTGATTAATTTCCAGTTGTTTAAAAAACATAGATACCTGAAATTTGTGTTTGCAAACTTAAAATATGTAATGCCTGAAAGGATAATGGTTATGCTATTCTTTACATACTTTTTGTGGATTAAAAACACGTCTAGGAACAAAATACAAAATTGTGAAAGATGTTGAGTTAATGTCAATAGCAAAACAAAACGGTGCAGAGGAGCAAATCATAATGAAATTAAAAAAATATATATTAGACTGGTTTCAGAAGGTGAGGAGCAGGAATAGCCTCGTCACAGGGTCAGGGCCAATGGTACAAGAAAAAGCAAAAAGAATTGCTGAGGGTTTGGATTTATCACAAGAAGACTACGAAGCCTCAAACGATCGCAAGGCAAAATACATATCTGGAGAGGCAGGTGATGTGAGCGAAGATACAGTTAAGTCATGGACAGAAAGGCTTCCAGAAACTTCATAAGGATGGTCGCTGGAGAACATTTTGAATATGGAGGAGACTCTCAGTTTTTCAGAGCACTCCCAAACAAGTCCGTAGCTGATAAGTCATGCAGCTGGACGGGCGGAAAAGATCTAAAGAATGTCACACGCTGTTTTCGTGATTAGAAAATCTTCAAATCCCAGACGATGCTTCTGGGGCATTGCAGGTATAGCAGATTTACTGTACCAGTTTTTTAATCAATCAAATGCCTGTATGGAAGTTGAGATCTTAGAAACAATTCTTAGGAAACTCAACGGACGTTTACGTAGAAAGGACCAGAAAATTATTTTGTTTCCAACGAAAAACCTTGACGTTAGAATAATTCAAACGTTCAATCTGAAATACTATAAACGACTCTTGACTCATGTTGTGAGCAGGATTGATGAATGTAGCTCTGCGTCCGAGGTTTGTAAGTCAGTCGATCTGTTGCAGACAATGAGATAAACTGCTAATCGTCATCAAGATAAATGAAACTGTAGCCCCCACTGGCGATATGAATCTGTTGTGTTTTTCACCTCACAGACAGACTTCAATGTAACTTTTTAAAGGATATTTTATTGTATACTTTGAGTGAACAGAGCGTGTAGAAAGTTGACTATAGTAATAACAACTATTAATTAAATTGTTTGTGTCATAATTAATACAATAATGAATGCCGGTTAATTCATTAGCATATTAAACAATATTCAGTTCCGTAACAAAGATCTAAAACAAGTTGTCCGTGCCTCATTAGCCTGTTGAAAACGTCTGCAAAGTTTATGAGAATTATCAAACAGAAGAAAAACCTCATTGGTGTCTCGGGTTTTCATTTATCTGCTTTCAAATTCTCCCAAACGTTTGCCTCGGTTTTATACAGCGTATAAAGACACGGAAAACAAGTTTTATTTTTTAAGTGGAATCCATTCACTTTCACTGTGGAATCCAGTTTGCGGAGTGTTCAATACAGTTAACAGATCTGGAATACAGTTAGTGGATTGTGAAATCGAAATAGTGGGATCTGGAATACAGTTAGCGGAGTGTTTAATACACTTAATAGATCTGTTAGGCAGTTAATGGACTGCGAAACCAAGTTTGTGGAATTTGGAGTCCAGTTTGCGGAGTGTTCAATACAGTTAATAGATCTGGAATACAGTTTGTGGAATGTGAAATCGAGTAAGTGGGATTTGGAATCCAGTTAGCGTAATGTTTAGTACAATTAATTGATCTGCAATGCAGTTAATGGAATGTGAACGATTAACTTCAGAATACCCGGCCATTTCCTGTAATTTGTTCCTGCACATTCTTCGTTCTTAAAAAATGTACGTGCAGTAAAACCAAGAACAATAGTGGACGGATATTTTGAAGTTGCTCCAGTGAAATATGAATCGAGTTTATAATATTTGGAATCCAATTCTGGGATATGGAATTCAATCGTTGATTACAATCAAGATAGTGAATATGATTTTTATTGTTTCTTTCTCAGAAATTTTTTCCCAAGGCATCAAGCGGCGCTACAGGAGCCTGATCCCTCACCTAATCTGTCTAAATCAACGCCCCAACCACCCACCCAAGGACCTCAGACTTTGGGGCATTCTGCGGGGTCATTTGTGGGGCTTGGGCATGGAACATCGCAGGCCCTCGGTGGTGGATATCCTCAAGGTACCAGTCCTGCTACTAATGTAGCGGCCAATCAGAGTACATCTTATATTGCTGGCCGAGTAACTCCGCAGTCCATGCAGCAGGGTATGTTTCAAAATTATCTGGATAGTATGTGAATTTTGATTGGTTAACAATTGTGTTTTTATACCGCTATGAAACATACCTGGAACTGGTTCTTCAAAAACCGATTAGTGCCAACCCAGGATTAATTTTTTCCTTTTGCTTCCTTCTTAGCTCGTGGAGAGCTATCGGTATAGTTGGGGAATCAGCTAGGGTGCCTGGCGTAAGCTGTAGAAAGTTTGTAATCGATTTCCGATCGTCTCAAGTTCGGCAGGCGTATTCATGCATTTTCTAAAATGTCGTTAAAAATGCTCTTATTTGGCTACAAATGAAAGACGTTAAATATGTCACGTAATATTTCCGTGGTCAATACATAACTTCATTTCTCCATTACATTTTATCAATGAACAACAGCCAAGATACAACTGTTCCCTGACACAGTATCTTATTTACTCAATGAGCTTACCTTATACCTTTGACTATAGCTACCTTTGTGTCGAAAATTTGGATTTAGCATGTTTCTTTATTGGTAAAACTGAACAGAATTTTGTAAGAATCACACAGCTTCACTTACGAAAAAAATTAAATTTTGTTTTAATCTTGGATCAAGTTCACAGTTTCACACTTTAGGGACAAAAAAACTAAACATGCCCACTATATATATTGCCTTTCTCGTTGTTTTGTTAGAAAATTATAATTTTATAAAATGAACTTGTTCTCCATCTCTTCACAGCCTGGTGAAAGCCGTGACAAAGTTTGTTTGAATACTCGAGCAAGTGAAAATCTTTCTTTGATCAGCTCTTGAATTCTCCCAAACGTTCGTCTCGGTTTCCTTCAGACTATGAAGGTACAAAGAACAAGTTATATTTCTTATAGGGTTTTCATTGATATTCTCTCCAATAGGCCTTCTTCGTATTCCCGGATGGCCTTGGGCGAGTGCACGATGTCGAGGCTCATGCAGAGGAATATATAATTCCAATATGGCTTCCATAGGAGGGGCAGAGAACGAAGTTCAAAAATGGAAAGTTCCTGAGTTAAAATCCTATTTACAGAGCCGTGGAATAACAGTAAATAGGATTTCAACTCAGAAACATTCCATTTTTGAACTTTGTTCTCTGTCCCTATTATGAAAGCCACATTGGAATTACATATTCCCCGCATGAACCTCGACATCATGCGTTCGCCCACGACCGTCCGGGAATACGATTAAGGCCTATTCTCCCAAACCTTCGCCTCAGTTTTTCCCAGGTTATAAAGGCACGGAGATCATGTTTTCTTATTGGATTTTCACTGATCCGCTCTCGAATTCTCCCAAATGTTCGTTCAGTTTTTATCGCGTGAAGGGATGAAAAACGTGTTTAATTTCATTTTGGGTTTTCACTGATTTGCTCTTAAATTCTACCATGCGTTCCTCTTGGTTTTCACAAAGCTTCGAAGGCGCGGGAAAATGTTTTATTTCTTAAATTATGTCAGTGCTTCACAAATGGTTCAAAATTATAAAGCATTTTCACCCGAATTCCTCAGTAGCCATGTCGGCGTACTCTCAACAAAAGAATTATAATTCTTTCTTTTCTTTGGGACATTTTACGCCTATTATTTCTCAGTTCTGCCTATGTGAAAACATTCTCTACTGAGGAGCAGATGAAAACGTGATTGGCTGTGATGAGAAACGTAAACAACGACTATTTCTATTTGTAATTGATTTTCAAAAGGTCTTAATAGCAGCTAAAGCTAAAGCTAAATCTTTTACGAGCCTAGTGGCCCATGGGGCCGGCGCTTATCTCCGGTTTCTGTAGTGTTAAACGGATGAGAGCTTTTGACTCCCCCTGGACGGGACACTAATCCAACACAGGTTAGCTCCCAGCAGACGCTGGTACTCGTTTACAAACCCCGGAAGGATGGAAAGCTGAGTTGGTTTAGACGGAAAAGAAGGTCACACAAGTATTCGAATCTCGGCAAGGTTCCGGGATCGAACTGTGGTCCTTGTGGTTGGAAAGCAGAAATTTTACCAACTGCGCCAACCACTTCTGCCCTTGATAGTAGCAAATAAGATTTATAATTTGAACAAAAACGACGTTTTTAGATGACATGTTTCGGCATACTTATGCCGTCATAATTTTGTAATTAATTGCATTTAAATCTGCTACATTATTTTTTATTTTAGATAGCTGATTTTCTGTAATATAAAACAATTGTAGTTTTTAAATTAATAGTATATTAGAGATTCGTTCAAGTATTAGCTCTCTTCATTATAAATAAATAAATAAATAAATAAATAAATAAATTCACCCTAAATGACAACTCCCCAAAGGGGCTTTTCAGTGTCATATTAAAAACTTCCCTCGCACCCAATTAGGAATTTCAACTGGTAGGAGACAAACCAGTTGGTCATTTAAAAAGCGTGGTAAATTTGTTTCTGAGATCACCGAGGACAATTCATTTAGTTGTCAGAGTCGGGGAATCGAACCCAGGTCTTCCGCATTTAAAGCCCCAGCTTTAACCACTGCGCCACGCTGCCTCGTATTATATACAATCTATTCCAATAGTGTACAGTGGATAATTAACAGAGATAAATTAATTATACAAATACACACAGAGACAAAAAAACTCGAAAAAATCTGATTTCCAGATATTCAGTGATTGTGTGATACAATCCGTGTATCATTCAGTGATTGTGTGATACAATCCATGTATCATAACCGGCGGTCGCCAGCAGCTACCTAAGAATAACTTGAAATTGGGACGTCCAGACTTGTGACCACGAGTGAAAAGTTAGTTGTCAGCGGACCAAACCCACATGGCGCAAAGTTGAACCCTAAACCCAATATAGTGACCTCACTTTCCAAATGAGAAATGAGTTCCCGTGGCTCAGTGGTAGAGCGTCCGACTAGTGTATGGAAGGTCATGGTTTCGATTGCCATCTGTTTTTTGTCTCCGCCTGTATTCGTATACCATATTTCTTATAATGATCGTCTAAATTTGAAAACAAATGTTTGCTCGTGGCATAGTGATCATCAGTCGTGTCTTCCACCTCTACAACCCGGGATCGATGCCTGGGCTCCGCATGTCGGCTGAGATTTGTCGATCTCAATCTGAATCCGAGGGTTTTTCTCCAGGTACTCTGGTTTTCCTCCCTCTTCAAATTCGACTTTCACACCAAGATCTGAGCTAGTCTCTGGCTAGGAAGAATGGGCAACCACGTCCTTCGCAATTGACGTTAAATGAAGTATTTATTTATTTATTTATTTATTTATTTATTTATTTATTTATTTATTTATTTATTTATTTATTTATAACATATGGAAATGTATTTACTCTAATGGGAGGAGTTTTAACCAAGGTTACGTGATCCGTAGGAATGTTCCAAGGAGCAGGGTTTAATAACTCATCGGCTGGTATTAGCCAAACCACAGGCCACGTGCTGCCGAGGCAGGGAACAGTTGGTAGCTCTACTGTAAATGTGGTAGGTGTTTCTAATATGGCATCACCCCAACAGCAGCAACAGCCTCAACCACAGCAGCAACAGCAACCTTCAATGGCTGGTGAGCAATAACTGTAGTAATTCTGATTGGCTCTTCTACTGGAGGTCTAATTGTGATAGCTGACCAGTAGAGAAATTCTGATTGGCTCTTCTACTGTGATAGCTGACCAGTAATGAAAATATTGCGGATCAAAATAGTAATGAGCCCTGTTGGCTACAATATCTGAGAATTTCATCGGTTAATCAAATTTAACATTCTTTTTAATGTTATTCGCAATGTTATTCTTACATATTTTAGTTTTTATTTATATTAGGGTTTTTTATTTATTTATTTATATATTTATTTATTTATTTATTTTTATTGAAGAGGGAGAGGTAATTTTTTTAATCATTAGAGTTTGAAGTGAAGGGAAAAAGGAAGCGAAGACGACCGAGGAAAACATGGAGATCGCAGGTGGAGAAGGAGACTAGGAGTGTTGGTTTGAAGAAAGAGGATGCAGTGAATCAAGCGAGATGGAGAGTGGCAGTGGGAGAGATTGCTGGTAGAGTGGGGTAAATCCGGCCTCCCTCGTTTACGGTGGTAAAACCGGATCAAAACTGGATTGATGATGATGATTAGATGTTTCTTATTACATATTATTGTCAAGCACCATCATAAGCCCCTTATTTGGGAGATTTGGGTGACCACTTCCTATGTAATTGACATTAAACTAATTATCTTATCATTTTAACCGATTAGTAGATTTATACTGAAACAATTAGACTTCTCGAGTATGAATAGCTCATTCGGCCTTCATTCTCATGGATTATTGACTCGTAGTCCACTCGTCCTCAAGGTTTCATTGTTAAGTACGGAAGTGTATTATGACATTAGTATAGGAAATACAACCGTTCGAGAACAATTAATGAAAATTAATTTATGAAAGTGAATTGATATTTTACCACGAGT
>JAOTRI020108502.1:0-13285 GCA_028564885.2 Zoanthus sanctaehelenae | reverse complement strand
CCCCAACCTTAATTCAGCCAATCACAAAGCTTGTTCTAATCTTGAATTTCATGGGAAGCATACATGACGTACTGGCCACTTGATTGAACCTCAGATTGGACACGGTTGTATCACACATTTCAAATATAAAAGAAATAAGTTCACAACACGACTGGATAACAAGTGAGAAAAATAAGTGTGAATTTTTACTCGCCACTCTGGCTAAAAAATTTTGATTTTCAAACAAATTTACTCGCCCTTGCCAAGCTTTACTCGCCATTGGTGATCATGCGAGTGGATTCTCAATTCCTGGACAATAAATCTTCGCTCTTTCTTCTAGTATTCTGCAGTGGTTTACTAACATGCCTGCTAATTCCCCTCATTCACATTTTCGGCATGTCTTATATCCCTAACTTTGGCAATGACTTCGTGAACCGATTAGCTAAATTAAACAAGACATTTCATTGGCTAAAGTAGTGTTACTGCAAGCATTACATTGCTTTTGATTGTTTGAAACGATCTGACACTGATGTCAGTCGGTACACGAGGACAGAACCCTAACTGCCGACTGTACCCCGCCTTCACATGATATCCGACATCATCAGGATAACGAAAGCTTTCTACTACTCGAACTACATCAAATCGTTGTGGCACTGCCACGACTCCCTTCCGATATGTTGGGTATCTCATCTCCTGCTGTCCTTAGATTTCCGAGTTTAGCTAAATTGAATGAAACAATAAAGATTTTTAAATGCCTTCTTTAATAAATAAGGTCTATGCTGTTAGTTCATGCCGTGCCGTTAGTTCTTGTTTTTTTCTAAACTAAACTGCTCTATGACTTGCGCTATCTCTTGACCATGTTTAAGTTGGGTGTCTCTTCAAATCCATTTCAACAGGCTGTTGTGTCTAACATCTTGCAAACAAGAAAGAAAACTGTTGTGATTGTGACACCTACTGAAGAAAAGGCTGTGTGGATGTCTGATGCTGAGCTCGATCAGGGACATGAAATTGAAGAAAAAATAGTGGCAGACCTCCTGAAGATGCACCAGGAGTTTATTGCTGGCTCTGTTATCCAAGGTAGAGCCAGTTAAAAACTGTGTTCTTTTTATAGTTCCTTAATACAATGATTTACATGAAATTCTTTCTAGATAGCAATGATTGTTTCGACTACACAAATTAGGTCAACCTTGATAATCTGTTTCAAAGAATGAAGTATTGAATCATGAAAAAGAAAACAATAATTAGTTTCACTTTGTGTGATATTTAAAATCGTGTTATCAAAGGTGTAATAATTGGTGTTTAAGTTGTTATTGCAATACAAACAATATGAAGAATTTTTTTTTAGGATAGATTAAACAATGAAACAGCATAATTTTTGACTTTTGAAATTTCATAAATTATTTTCGAATAACAGAAGTGATAGAATAATTATGAAAATAAGAATTTTAATTATTTATTGTTGTTGGTATGATGTGGTCAAGATTGTAATGAGAGATTGTAGTTCGTAAGTGTTTAATAAAAAAAATAGTTTTATTAAATTGTAGTGAAAACGTTGCTTATACGTCGTTAAAAAATAGGTAAACCATATGTTTTCTTGCTAGTTTTTTGTCTTTTTAATTTTTCTTAACAGTTAATAATTATTCACCAAAGTAGAAATGAATAATTAACAATTATTCGAAGAGCGCGCGTTGGATATGAGATGGTAAATAGCCAACGAGGAGCGTAGCGCCGAGTTGGCTATAGTCATCTCATATCCAACAAACGCGAATGGAATAATTGTTTTATTAAATTTCATGACTTTTCCAAACTTTTCAATACTTGAAAATAGCAAAAAACTTTTAATAAATTGAGAAACAAGATTTTTTTGTTAGTTTCCATATATGGTCATTCGGTATATTAGCTGATAACCGAGATTGAGTGAAACAATCAGAACGCTAGAAACACAATATTCGAGGTTGAAAATTTAATAATGTTGGATATTTGTTGTGCTCAGTACAAGCTGAATAACTCGCAGACAAAAAAATAACTTTATTTGTGACATTTTGACATCGAAACGCACAGGGAAGCTATTTTATTTTTCTTATGCCACCCGGGGGTAAATAGTACTGAATTGTCTGATAAGTTTTAAAAAACCTCCGACAAGCCACTCACTTGTGTGGTATAATGTACTAAAACCAGAAAAAAACTTCGCAACTCGGCGTGGTTTATTGCATTCATACAATAGAGATAGTACTCTATACGCACATAAAAAAGAGTATTTTATCGCTTTTTGGCGTGTAGAATCTGTCTAATAATGAAAATGATGAAGTCTAAGCCGTGTATTTATAGACTGTGATAAAATCTTCCAGGTATTTGAGACGTGTTCCTGAGTTCTCTTTGCTCAAACGTACATCGTGATAAAACCAAAAATACAAATAGTTTTAAAGAAATTGTGATTAAGCGCATAGAGCAATTTATCACCGTCTAATAGACGAATTTATTTATTTGTTAACTCCAGTATGCACTTCAAACATTTTGATCGGCTGTGACTGAATAAATAACAACAAGCCGTGTTACAAATTATCTTAAGAAATTTATATTTTTTTTGGTTGGTCTCTTGACCACTCTATTCATGAAGCTAAAACTCATTAAATATAATGTACAAAAACAATTTCGCCGAGTTTTCGTTGGATTTATTACAATCATTAAGAAATATGAGCTGAAAACCGAAAGACTAAAGCTTTGAAATTATGAGAATCAAAGTAAAATACATATCTAATTTAAGTTAGGGTAGCAAATCTGTTGATACGCACAAACAAGTACCTTACCAGAAATACTCGAGAGCTGCAATTGTTACTAGCAAATTTTAATACGAGGATGCTGTCAATACTAGTAAGCTGCCATAAAGCTGAATAAATTACCTCTCTTTTGTTGTACTTTATTTGTGTAATGCATTACTTCCCTAAAGAAAATTTTAAAAGATATAATTTTTGTTTGCCTAAAATTATCATGATAGGAAGACATTGGAGACTTTTTAAATTTTTACTTTTCTCGTTTTCACTACGATGAAAAACTTATCTATTTTTAAAACTGCTTCTAAAATACACGAGTGAGTTGGTAATACTTGTTGCTTAATCAATTCTAAGTTGAAACTGCAGATCATCGTCGTTTAAGAAACTTATGTTTTAAGTATTAACAAATTGTCAAAACTTTATCCGTCGCTTTCTTCAGAGCTACTGATTTGGATGAAGAAAAAGTTTTAGAACATCGCTTACATATATTGCTTGGCTGATGACAAAGAAATTTGTATCACATCTATTACGATTGTACGGTCTCCCAAAAAACTACCATTTTTTCAATTTGTAATCCTTTTTATATACTTTTAAGGTTGTAGAATATTGACTTTCACCAGCTATTCTCTTGTTCTTCCCATTAACTTGTACAACCCGGAGGTGCTAAAGTTTTGCCGAAAACAAAAAACCAGAAAGAAAAGCACTCAGTTTCGGAACCAGTTAAGCTTAAGAACATGTTTCGTGATATACTTGCGTTCTGCAGTGATTCAGTTACCTGAATAATTTGTTGGACAAAATGAAAGTTTTAGGGTACTAAGTTTAAATTTAATAGTGTTAATTAACCGGAAGGACTTAAATTACAGTGTTTCTTTGCATTTAGACTCATTTCCATCTTTCCAGTGTAGGTAAATGAATATAAGCATGTGCTTAGAGCTAACCTACCACAGATAAAAATCCCGTCCAGGGGGAGTCAAACACTCTCATCCGCTTTAACACTACAGAAACCGTAAATAAAGGCTGGCTTCACGGGCCACTAGGCTCGCAAAGGATTTATCTTATTCTTCAGTGATGAAACCGTAAAACTTTTTAGTAGTGCTCAGATTTCAATTTCGATAATTTTTTTTAATTCAAGAATGTTTAGCGAAAGTCTTGGTTTTAACTTAGTTGTTTTCTTTACTGAGAATTTCTAAAACAGATTCACATTTTAATTGTGTAATTTCGAATAATGCATTTAAAGTTAATCTTTCATTGATTTAAAAAGATAAAAGATAAGATTCGCAAGATTATGGGGAATGATTTTAAAACAAACACTTGGTAAAACGTTTCGACAACATCAAGTTGACATTATCATGTACCTACTTGGATCAGTTAGACTGCAAACCGGCGCAAAATAAATGACAACTATAATCTCTGTATGAAAGGAAAAGCAACCAAAGCAAACCGAAACAATGATAGTCAAATGAAAGAATGTTTGACTTGTATTCTTTTATTTGGCTGTTGTTGTTTGTTTTTCCTTCGAGAATTATGTACAGAGATAATAATAGACCTTCATATTTCGCTTTCCAAGACGATAGCATTTCTTTGCGAAAGATAATAAATTACCTTTTTCAGTAATTTAAGATTCTAGGTTTCAGATTTGTATTTACAAGCAAGTTTCAGTTTTTCATTTTGAAACAATTTTTTATAGCTACCGAATTTCTCTCATGAAATAAAACAAAAATGGTAATTGATAAGTTTTAAACAAAAGCCGTTATATAATGCTACACCACCTATTGCTGTTAAGCATAGGTCGTTTCTCTCGTCACAGGCTCGTCACCAATGCTCCAAGTCAGCCAGCAACAAAGTCAAGTTCTACAGCAAGCAGCACAGGTAACCCAATATTAATCTGATAGTTTGATGAGACACTGACATCCGCAAGTTTTTTCTGTCTGATACTTTAAACTCCTGACTCGAATTTGTTCTTTCCAGGGACAAATTCACCAAGCTTTGTGAAAAGACAATTGGTTTGTTTTACTTAGCCGTGGATATAGAGTGACCAAACCTGAAAAATATCTTGGCTGAGCTAAGCGTCTGGTCATTTAAATATTTTTTGGGTGTTTACTACACATGCACTGGTAGACACTAAGAAACTAAAGTTTGTTAACTTGTCGATATGCAATCGTTAAAACTAATAAGTGATCCGTGATGCCGAAAGGACTCTGTCAGGCGTTTAATTTCGACCCGTCACAAGTGAATACGCACGAAGGACTCACGTGCTATAGAGTGTGTAGGTTCATCCACAGGTAGCCCAAGCTCTATATTAAAGATGTTTTAAGTGTAATTAAAACAATAAATATATAGTGATTTATATGGCATAATAAAACATCAATTTCTTACCTTAAAATAAAATCTATTGAAACTTCTATGACTTGTTTATGAATCTCTTTAATATACCTTGAATAAATTAGAGCGAGGTTCGTTCAGTTGAACTAGATTTTTTCCCACCTGTAATAATAGAAAACAAAGTAGGATCAATGGAAGGGCCTTCCAACAACTCGATTCTAAGAGCATTTTCACCTTGAATTCCAAAACTTTTCGAAATCACCACCTTAGCACGATCGAAGGAAGAGTTTGTTGATATTGTAACGGCAACAGGATTGCAATCGATGAATTTCGTGAGTCACCAGTTTGCGCGTTGTTCGGCAAAACCACTGCCAAGAGACGCCATTTATTCGTGACAGTCGAAATCTAGAACAGACCGTTAAAAACACGGCCATGCCTGGTACCGAGCACCCATACTCGTCTCCGCTGTGTTTCCGTACCTCGCTCAAATTTGGCCAAGGTATATTATAGAGATTCATAAACAAGCAAGCCATGGAAGTTTCAATGGATTTTAGTTTGATTTAAAGTAAGAAATTGATGTTTTATTTTATATGCTATATAAATATTGAACAAATAGGTAGATTGAGCAAATAACTTGCTTTACAATACCTTCAGAAAATGATATGCGCAATTATTTTATGATACAAGTGCATTGCTTGTGGGATGTGGCTATAAAGATGAACTCGAGTGTAGCTAACACAACCGTGCTGGTAGACTACTTGAAGCCCAGGCTATATTAGGCTTGATGGCCTCGTTGGCGGTACCACGTATCCTACCATGTAAATTCCCGCCGTCAATCACGTCTTCCAATCAACTTTCAAACAGATAAAACTACTTAACGTAGTGAGTCATACGACTGCAATTTCTGCACCGCATGCGACGTGACAAAACGAGAGAAATTATTAAGGACAACGCACAAAATTCACTTTTAGGACGACCCTAATCCCAACATTATGGGTTGTCTTTTTCCTATGTTGAACGCTATTAGTGGACCTACGTGTGTGGTGTTTAGTTAATAACTGAACTCTTGCATTTCACAGGGACTTCTCCTTTTCTCAAAGCATAGTTCCAGGAATTTCCTGATTTACTGAATGTTTCAAGGTCACTGGTTCGAGAGACACTAGAATATTGTCAATTCATACACCAAAATATCAATTTGGTTTCGTCAGTACATCCTGACAGAGAATAAACCGCCAGCATTAATGGCAATAAATCTCTTTATTCTCAGAAACCATTTACTGACAGGTAACATTTAGGATTGACAAACAAAAGCAATCCTAAAGAAAAACATTTAAAAACAATAAAAAATGTTTAAAACAGTTATATCGGCACATGTTACTCTTAGTTGACTACAAACTCAAAATTCAAGGTTTTCCAGATTGCGCACAAACTCTATTTTGATGGGAAGTTTTATTCTTTTTATCATATTTTGTTGATTACTGACTACGGTTCATTCTCTTTTTTCGCAGCTTGCTTTCGCAGCACAATCTGCAATTGTAGATGGCTCACCAATTGTTGGAACACCAAGTCAGTTTGACCAATATGCCGTACAACCAAGTGTTAGCCATGTGCGACTAAGAAAGGACGTTTGTGTGGCCCCACCTCCGCCTGTCACCGCTCCCCAGGTGGATGATGTCACACAAGGCAGTAATGCCAATGGTAATGATGACAGCGTTTCTGCCCAAGACCAGTCGACTAGAAATCAACGGTTTGGTATACTTGCAGATACGTCATTGACTCCAGAGATGAAAAACTTCATCGAGACTTTTCGTGCCAGGCGCATTGCCTTGTGTTATACTCAGGATGATGTTGGTAATGAATTGTCCCGCACAAATGGACCTTCTTACAGTCAATCGTTCATATCAAGATTTGAGTCCAAAAATTTAGGTCTAAAAGCGGCAGAGAAAATGAAACCAATTCTACAGGCTTGGATTGAGCAAAAAGAACTAGAGTGTGCAAAGGGACTTAGGGTCTGCAAAAAGCGAAAACGTAGAACTTCTTTCACTAACGAAGCTCTACAGTTTCTCATTAGAATGTTTGAACAAAATCCCAAACCGACTAGTTCTGAGATTGCACAGATCGCTGATAATCTTGGTCTAGAGCCTGTAACAGTAAGGGTGTGGTTTTGCAACCGTAAACAAATGCTTAAACGAATGGCAACGGGAAAAATGCGAGTGAACAACTCTTTGAAGGCAGAGCTTGAGGCTAAAGCTAAAACAGATGCTGAACATTTGCATTCACCGACAAGTAAAAACTCTGAAAAACTGGATTTTAGTAATATGCCGGTTGGTCAGTTTTCATTCACAGAAGACCGAGTGAAGCCTTTAGTTTGTCTAGCATCAGAGAGCAGTCCTCCGAAATGTTTGTCATCAACAACTACCAACTCAACTGTCACTTACACTCAGGTCCAAGAATCTCACATTGTGCAGCAAGGTAAGTTTATAATGCTTGCGACATGCTGTAGTGGGGCTGATGATAACTATGGTATTGAGAATGATAATATGGTTGATGATAGTGGATGATGTTGGTGTTCATTTTCTTGATGGTGGTGGTGGTAATGGTAGTTTTGATGCGGTTGATCATGGTTGTTGTGGTAATGTTGGTGTTTGTAGTGCCGATGATGGTACTGATGTTGCTGTCGATGATGGTGTTGGCGATGATGGTGATGGTGATGATGACGATGATAATGATAATGTGGTGGTGATGATGATGGTGATGATGATGGTGATGATGATGATGATGATAATGATGGTAACGATGATGATGATGGTGATAATTGTGACGATGATGATAATGTAGGTGGTGGTGATGACAATGATGATGATGATAATGTAGGTGGTGATGATGATGATGATGGTAATGATGATGGTGGTGGGGATGATGATGATGATAATGGTGATAATGATGATGATGTTGGTGATGGTAACGATGATGATGATGGTGATGATTGTGACGATGATGATAATGTAGGTGGTGGTGATGACGATGATGATGATGATGATAATGGTGATGATGATGATGATGTTGGTGATGATGATGATGATGATGGTGATGATAATGGTGATGATGATGGTAATAATGATGGTGATGTGGATGGTGATGATGATGACGACGACGATGATGGTGATGATGACGATAATGATACTTATGGTGATGATTTATGTTTATGGTGATGATAGTAATGAGGATGACGACAACGATGATGATGGTGATGATGATAATGATAGTGGTGATATAATTGATAATAATGGTTACGTGTAATGCACTGACGGCCAATTTTTTGGTTTAACCACTGAACCATTTTTGTATTAAATCATTAGTTCATGGTTAAAATATGCACTCCATACCCATCAAAGTTTAGTAAGGCTATCACATATTTGCCTTCATTTTATTTAAGCCTCGTCATCAGCTGCTTACCCTCAGATACAAGGCCCCTCCGGCTTAGTGGAGCAAGGTGAGGTGGTTGTTCACAGTGCAGCCTTTATTTTTAGAAAAGGCATCAACACTTTGTTCATTACAGAAAATTTCAAATAGTTTCAAACGAAAGTTGATTTTTATATTGGTTGATAGCTACCATTGGTTTTGTCTTGGTTTCTCTTTTGCGAGGATGATTTTTATTATAATCCGAGTCCAGTTTGACATTATTATTTGTTTTTTAGTTTTAAGTTTCACTGCATTTATATTTTATTTTTGAACCATTGTATTCAATTTAAATCTAATCTACATTTCATCTAGATCTTGTTTTTCATTCTCTTTGATATTAAAAATATATTCAATTTTAATCTGTATCGACCTTGTCGTTGGTATGCCTTTTTGTTTTGGTTTCATATATTCCTTTGTGGATGTACATTTCCCTAAAAGGGAAAAATAACCTGAAAACTAAGTGACATGGTCCTCGGCCACCATAGATGTCATCATGTTGAAACTTGATATGTATAGCTTCCTGATATTTTATAACAGATCAGTTTTTCAACTTTTTTATTAAATGTAATTTATTTATATATTTCTTTTTTTTTGGCAAAAATCATTTTGGCATCCATAAAAAATGTTACACTCAACGACGAAATTATTAGCGCCTTCCTGCAAATATTTAATATATCAACAAATATTTTGCATATATGTCAAAATAGAGATGTTCGTTTTTAACATCATTTGTACACATATTAAATGTCGAAATAGTCAAGTGCACATTTCTATGCAAAGAGCACCGTACAACTTATTCACCACAAATAAAAATCCATCAAAGAAAAAGTTAATAGCCTCCTTGGGAAAAGAGTTTAGCCATCGCACAAACAATTCTTCATGAAACAATGCATTATAAATTTTGTAAAGAATTGTGCGTTGTAAATTTGAAATTCAAATAAAATGTAATGTAAACGTACACTACACTAACAAATATAAAATTTGGTATTTTGAGTGTAACTACGCCATGGGAAAGGCAAAAGAGTTATGTTTAGATCTGAGAAAAAGAATTGTTAATTCCTACTGTAAAGGAGAAAGATACAGAAAGTTATCAAAGCGATTTCACCAGAGTTCGTACGCCACCTGGAGTACTTGAAATTTCTTGAATTTTGAGATTTTTCGTTTCAGGCCTGGAATTCCTTGAAAAATGATATATTTTTTGAGAGCAACCTGGAAATATCCTTGAATTTTACGTTTGCAATCCACCCCGATTGTGAATTACATACTAACACGCCGTTGTCTCGATTAAAAAATGCAGGACTCGGTGGTCGCATGGTTTTGGCGTAGCGCATTCAAGTATTTTTTTGTCCTTTTAAATTTGTAACAAATTTTTGAAAGCTGACAGGCTTAATGAATTAACTGGGAATGCTTATGAAACATCGATGCTCGTTTGTTAAAAAAGGAAAGAAAGTTGGTATTTTGGTGTTTTCTTCCAGAATCTCTCACACGCCGAGAACTTGAAACTGTTTTGAACAACTGAAAATTACTTGAAAAAGTCCTTGGATTTTATCTTTAGCAAAGGGGAAGGACCTTGTTTCAAGTGTCAAAAACTGCCGTGAGAGGTAAAACCAAGAAATTCAAGCAAGGAGTTATCATATAAAACCTGCCTTGACGATAGAGAAAGCCAAAAATTTGTAAAACTTTAATTTGGAACGAAAGCTAGTCCGTTATGTGTCTAAAGACCTTACAACGGCTGCCAAGTCATTAGTTAATGGCCTTGCGAAGTCTGGAATTGACGTCTCGGAGAAGACAGTTGCTCGAACTCTGCACAGAAATGAACTGCGAGGAAACAGACCAAGGTGAACGTCACATCTCCGAAAGAGACACCTAGAAGCCAGACTGAAGTATGCTAACGGATAATCTTCAGAAAGCCGAGGCGTACTGGAAGCGTGTTATCAACCTCGTACCCAGGGTCATTTCACTGATGTAGTAATGCGTCACGTCTACGTCAGTGAAATGACCCTGGGTACGAGGTTGGCGAGTTATTTGGTCGGATGAGACGAAATTAAAGCTGATTGGCCATAGAGATGTCGCCTATGTTTGGATAAAACAAGGGGAGGCATATCATCCAAAGAACACCATACCTACAGTGAAGCACAGAGGATGGAGTATAATGCTTTGAGGATGTTTTAGTGCTGCTGGAACTGGACATCTAGTTCGGGTAGAAGAAATAATGAAAAAAAGCAGTATGCAAAGATTTTACAAGAAAACGTGAAGCAGTCAGCAGTAAAACTTGGTCTGGTTCGTCGTCTTGTATTCCAACACAACGACCCAAAGCACACGTCGCTTTTAGTTAAAAATTACTAAAGTTAGCGTTATTGGCTGGTCTGTTCAAAGCGCAGACCTAAATCCCATCGAAAATTTGTGAGGTGAACTGAAGACCCAGGTCCATGCAAGAAGACCATCAAATTTTCAGAAACTGGAGCAGTTTGCCAGAGGAATGGGCTAAAATTCCACAGGAGACGTGCCTGAATTCGAAGCTGGTAGCAAACTATCCCAAACGACTACTGGGTGTAATTCAGCAAAAAGGATATACAAGTAACCACAAGGTGGCTACTAATTTTGCCTTTATTGGATTTTCATTTGTGGTGAAAAAGTTTGGTGCTTTTTGTATATAAATGCATTTTACTCTTTCTTTAGACATTTAGTATGTGTGCAAATGATACGAACATCTTTATTTTGATATATATGCGAAGTATTTGTTGGAATGTTGAATATTTGTCGGGGAGCTAATAATTTCGTTATGTAAAACTTATCGGACCTAAAGAACGAAATTAGGTAAAAAGATGTGCTAACAGTGTTTGAAGACGGGTAGTGACTCGATTCCATCCGTCAAACCGCCCTTTTCGAGTGAAGCCTGGGAATTGCTTTTTATGTTGTCTCGTGTTTTACTTCCGCTTGCCTAGCGTCTCCAAACGTCAAATGTAACAATATTATCGAGTTTTTTTAGTTTATCTCAATCCATGATCTTTATACCAGTGAGATTTTTCTCCGTCCGTTTTGAATTGCATTTGTTTTTATGAATCATTTCTTCTGGAAAACACGTACAGTAATTCATAGTTTGAATTTTGAGTTTCAATTATCTCCAATGATTTTGATGTCAAAAAACTCAGATACTTTGGGGTTTATCAAAACCTGCGACAAAACTGGATAACTAGTAAAAATATGGGAGTTTGAGACAGCAGTTATCGTTGTCAAGTTGGATGGTTAAAATTTTTGTTATTTTATGGTCAGTGCATGCATGCACGAGAGTTGAAATGGTCTTTGCTTAAATTTCTTTCCAAAGAGTTCCAACCCAATATGAATAAATACGTCTAAATTCTCCATAGCATTTTAAAACTTAAAAATTAGCACTGTCATGATGTTGCATTTCAAGTTCTTCGTACCCAAATTACCGGGCTTACCAGTTCATCCATCCACCTTTCTGCATTCAACTTTTGTCTTTTTTATTGAACATACGATAAGTGGCGGTTAAGAGAAGACAATTAAAGTCAATATACGCGGTTTATGCAAGAAAAAAAAGACGACAACAATGAAACTGCAAGACTGATTCCTCAACTCACAAGGTCAAGGCCGACCGGACCATCGAGTGGTTTTCAAGTTCAGTTCCTATGGAAATTAAACATTGGTACTAGTCTTCTAAGATTTGTTGTAAAATTGACCCTGCATAAGAATTATTTCTGGTATTCGTTAACACAGGTCGAATTTGTTATGTTTATTGTAAATTGTAAATTCTCATTCCCGCTAACCGGGAACTTATCGGAGAAGTTACCAGGTCTCTTTCGAAAAGGGCGGTTTGACGGATGGAATCTGGTCACTACCTTGAAGATGTTGTATTAACAATCTATGAGAAAGACATTTTGAAAAATTATAAATCATGCCATCATAACGTTAATCATGTTGCTGATGGCAGTAAGTTATCAGTTGTTCGTCTCTGAAAAAAGTTAACTAGATTTGTTTTGTAATAAAGAGTTAGTCGTCTTTCATCGGTGAAACTCATTTAACATTCATTTTATTATAGCTGCTTCCACCCAAGTTGAACATGCGCCGTTAACGGGCCTCAGTTACCAAGGAAACGTGCATAGTTATCGTAAACAACCAGATACCAACGTGACAGCAGTCTATCGATCAGAAACAACAAGTATTGAAGAAAACTAAATGACTGTATCGTTATTTTAAGTTGCATTTAGCTTTCGAGTACTCATCTCCCAATAGTTGAATTCACCCCGGGTGTTTGGATACATCCATATATGTATAGCCGCGATAACATATCGTTAAACAAAACCGTTTTCAAATGTAGACCTTGTTCGCATGAAATTAACCATTGTGAATTAATTCAAACTTAAAAAAGGTATTGTAGCTAAAACTTAACACTTGTAACAACTTTTGCTTCACCTAGTGGTTTTCACGATGTATGTAAAAATGATATTACTACTACACTCTTTTTTTAATAAGAACGTTTTACTTTGGGGCCAGACCGGATGTTTTTAGATATTTTTGGGATTTAAGCCTCAAATGTCGGTTCTGAAAAATGTTCTTAATATGGAAGCAATTTGTTCCTCTCAATACCGGGAATTGTTCAACTTTATTGAAACTTGTAAGTTGTTTTAGATTCGCCAAAGTTTTGTTAAACACAATGGCCTTTTATCAGGTCGCGCGAGACATGACGTCATGCCTTCCCCTGATTGGTCAAACGCTTTTGGTAGGCAAAA
>JAOTRI020108501.1:0-23909 GCA_028564885.2 Zoanthus sanctaehelenae | reverse complement strand
CGAACTCATCATGTACTTAATACTTTCTATTTAGTTCGGCACATGATAAGTTCGACGTTTGAACTAGGCCTTAGTTTAACAAACCTGGTTTTTCGTACACCACATCATCAATTTCTTGATAATCGTGGTAAGCACTTGTCCTATCGCCTTTTGGAAATACTCTTGATATCTAAACAGAACAACATTGTATTAGTAAAAACATGGTGATAGCCTTTGGACATAAAACATGTATTTTTTACTTGTAACTAGATGTAAAAGAAAATCCATTAAATAAATATAATCAAAACGATATGTACTGTATAATCCATAGAAATCTATACAATAGAAATGGGGAATTTGTAACCCAAATGGAAAATCCAGTCACTGGAATCACGAATCCAGTCACTGGAGTCTGGAATCCAGTCATTGGATTCAGGAATATAGTCGCAGGAGTTAGGAATCCAGTTAATGGATTGGAAATCAGTCACTTGAATCAGGAACTCAGTCATTGGAATCAGGAAGCTAGTCACTGGAATATGGAACCCAGTAACTGGACTTAGGAACTATTAAAAGGTTTCTAAAAGTCTATTAAATCAACTCGAAATCCAGACAAGGAAATCCAGAATTCATTCAGAAAAAATCCTTAATCGATTTCGAATAACCAAAATTCTGTACCAAATCCAAACAATTAAAATTCCAGGTAAACATTTCCGAAATAAAAAAAACAGTAAGTTCAGAATCCACTCAAAAGCCAATTCAAAATCCAGTTAAACAAATTCGAAATCCTCTCAAATAAACTTCGATCACAAGTAAAAAAAATCCAGATTTTTTCTAGTTAATTCACAAAACACCCAAGGAACCTAGAATCCACTCGGAGGAAATCCAGAGACCAGTCACAGATATACATTACAGAATACCTGGCCATTCTTGGTAATTTATTCTGCGAAATATGTGCGCAGTTAAATCTAGAACAATAGTGGACAAGTAGTGGACAGTTATTCTGTAATTGCACCCAGATATCATTAAAATATATTCAAAAACTAATTCGGAACGTGTTCACTAAAAGTTTTGGTAAAACTAAATTTTCCGACAAGACATTGGTTTTACATTCGTTTTGTGCAATTCTAAAATCATTCAATCAATTTCTAGATAAAGTGTAACTTTAATACATGATTAGTTATTCGATGATGGCAAGAGCGTCTTATCTAGTTATAATATTTCAGTCTCATACAAAACTTGATATGGATACTTACTCGCGTGGTCTCCAATCCATATTGGTCCATCGTGTGTTTGTTTAGGGAAGCGTAGATACTCTTGTCGTAAGCTGCGCAAGCGTTACACTTCTCATTATTGAGACAATGATAAAGGTTCGGTGCCGTTAAGCAGCGTGGTCTGGTGTTCCGAACCAGTGGCTGGTACACGCTTGATTGTTCAGTTAAAGTTGGGTACTGGGCTGGTTTTCCTTGGTCAACCGGACTGCAGATTTTCAAATCTAGATCTGGTCCTTTTTCATAACTTGGATTCCGAACAATGTCTTAAGGCAATAAAAAAAAATAAGTTTTCATTTTGGTTTTATCTATCAGGAAAAACAGCTTCGGTTACCATAATAGTGTTACTATTTTGAATTTACTAGCCTACTACGTTATCATAGGTAGTATCAAGCTAGCCGGAGAGAAGTGCTCTCTGCGCGCTCTGATTGGCTTATCAAACACCATATATCCATTATATCCTATGTTATTCAGATATAAATTACAGAATACCTGGCCATTCTTTGTAATTTATTCTACGCATTCCTTGAAACCAATTGTAGAATTGGACACAATTTGGGCATCCTGCTGATGAACAGTAACTGATTTGCTTTTTTTTTTCAGCAGCATTATAGTTATGTCTGTTCAGATATCAATTCACCTTGATCGCTTCACAGTGAAAAAAGAGATTGAGTTCTGATTGCTCCCCCGGGATTGATTTAGTTAAGAAACTTGTTCTTGGTCAGATTGTAATAAAGATTTTTTCACCAGCTAGTTTAATACTAAAACAATTATCCCCTCTAAGTGTCAATAAAAACTATTTGAAGACAATTGCGAAGCATGTTCTTGGCCTTTCTTCACAGCCAGAGGCTAATGTTTACGTTTAATCGCTCGACGATTCAAGTCTTGGCGTGAAAGTTGAATTTGCAGAGGGAGAAAGACCGGAGTACCCAGAAAAAACCCTTGGAGTCAGATCGAGATCAACAAATCTCAGCCCACATGCGGAGCCCAGGAATCGATCCCGGGTCATAGAGGCGGGAGGCTTGATTGATGACCACTCTAGTCCACCATTGATGAACACTTTAGTACACTTTTCAAACAAACTAACATTTTAAAATTATTTGATCTTGTTAACTTTCACATCAATATATTCATGTTCAAATTTTTCAACAAATTACTTCCCTCAGTGTTCGATAATTTCTTTGTCCCAACCAGTAGGGTTCACAACTATAGTACAAGACTTTCTTCCAATAACGCTTATTCTCTACCCAGAGTAAGAACAAACTACGGAAAACCTGATATAAGATTTTCAGGAGCAAAAATATGGAATTTACTTGAATCTGAGTTAAAATTGCTGTCTGTTACAGCATTCAAAGCCAGATTGAAATATATTCTATATCGACATACTAAAACGCCACTTTACTCTCGTTTCCATTGTTAAAATAACTATACATACAAATTTGTGTGTGTGCTTTGTCATGTAAACTTTTATGAATCTTTTTTTGTTGTTGTATTTTTAGTACTTTTTTTCCTTTCCTTTCAAGTACCGAACTACGCTGTCAGTATAATTACAGTACTCTGAAATGTTTCTGGATACCTGGCTCGATTAGCACCACAAGCTTATTCCAGGTAACCAGCACTTTCACTTGTTCTAAATATTTTCTATTAAAATATTTGTATGTATACTGTAAGACACAAAAGGTGAAACAAAGTACTTGTTGTTGTTGTACTATGCAAACCTAACTCCTCCTGAGTGCCTAACGATAGATTTCTGACTTTGCCGCTTCTTGTCTCGAAAAATATCTACCGCTAGTGAACTTCATTTGAGGAGATAATTATCATACAATTTCTACCAAACAAAACGTCAAACCTTAATCATATCCTGGATGGTGATACCCTCAACTTATTTTCATAACCGGATAACTAAACTTGAAAAATAGTGGTTCTAACTTGAAGCTTGTGTTGATAATCTAGGCTAATGCACCATTTACCTACCAACACCATTTGGTATATACGAGTTTGTAACATCTCCCTCGAGCTTGTTTCTCAGTTTGTTTTACATAATAAAATCGCATGAAAATGGGTCCAATAAGCTTTTTTACGATGATGCGTAGTGCAATTTCCGATCGTTTTTGGTAAGCCACAGGTTTCATAAGTCGTGCAAACTAATGTGGCCCTGGCAAGTTAGTTGTGGCCCGCAACTACTCTGGCGTTTACTTTGAGTAGAGGGCCCAGATTTTTAAACAATCAAACCAAAGATAAAGTTTATCCCAACTTTAACTGGACCAATCATAAACCTTGTTTATTTAATTCTGTTAAAAATTACCTTATAGAAATGCACCTATAGTCTTACAGCTACAGTCGGCGTAAAATGATTTTTTCATTGCTATTATTCTAAATCTGTTATCTAATCAATGTTTCTTATTACCGTATAAACTAGAATTGAAGCTTACCTATTCTGTTACTTTGATTCCTGAAAGAAGAAGGAAACATATATAGTCAGGAGAGTCGTCAGATTTTCCTAAAATAGGTTGGATCAACCCTCCAATATACCAACAAGTATCATAAGGTTTCAATAATATATTAAGAATCACAAACAATACGTTTCAAGGGCTTGGATGGTAGAGGCAAGTCAGTATATAAACAGAAAAGGAAGGGGAGAAGAATGGGGCGTTTCGGTAAATAAAAACAATAGTAATAATAATAATGATAATGATAATGATAATAACACGACAATAGCTAATACCAACTAAGAAAATTATAATATGAAAAGGCCAAACTACAGCAGCAGGTTGATGTCTTGAATTGCAGAATGTGCTCACAAAATGAAGAAACTGTCCCCATATAATGAGCGCATGCCCAAAGATTCCCCAGTTATAACCTTTCAATTTCTACTTTAAACTGCCAACAATTGACATTAAAACCAGACAGTTACAATGTCTAATACAGTTGTAAGTACTGGTTACGTCATCATAGCTAAGATTCCAAGATACTTGCTTAGTCATTTTCAGCAACTTTTAAAAAGATATTAAACTTATATTTTGAGATGCATGAATATGTTAAAACCTTTCATTTTTATATTTCATACCGCTTATAACTGTCAATAAAACAAGATAGTTACCTTTTTTTCCGATATAGTATTACAATACAAGCGGCTAGAGCCAAAGTCATCCCCAGCAAAGACAGAACCGAAACGGCGATAACGACATCATAATTTGACTCGTTCTGTTTGTTATCTTCCTTAGAGTTCACAGTTGAATTTGCATTTAAGAATGTATCGTCCTCTGTTAAACTTGTCCGCAGTGATGTTTTCGTGATCTCTTCGGTAGGCAAAGGATCCGTTGTTTTGTTTCGTATTGGCACTGAGACTATAAAAAGGAAACATAATTATTTTCTTGAATATGAGAAACCCTTCAACCGTCGTTGAGTTACCTAAACCCTTTCTCAATCAAAGGAATCTCCTATGGAAACTTGTAACAGTAAATTGTTCGGCTTCATGTACAGCTAAAACCACAAACGATTAAGAGTTGACAAAATATTTTTCAGCGACTTTTAGACGATTTGATGAACAACAAAATGACTGAATGAAACATCTTTCTTTTGTTTCAATTTTTCATCTATTTTCATTTTTTCTGATGTTCGTAGATTCTCTATTCGTATACAAAGTCTATTCAATAATCTAGAACAGGAAACCTTGAGAGGAGGAAGCTCAGTGGCTCAGGTGTTCAACGTTGCTATTCAAATTTACGGCTTACTCCAACTTTATCTCAGCCAATCACAAACCTTATTTAATGACTTTGCCCTCTACAGGAATACCTAAATTTACATTTTTTTTGTTAACTGGAAACTTATTTCTATCTCAATTTTTAGAAGATTAAAATAGTGAATACATAAAATTCAATTTTATATACGAACAGCAAAAAAAAGGATCAAATTTGGTGTTTAAAAGGCTAAAACGAGGTCGTTTCGACCGAAGCATTGGAGGTCATCATATCAGTCGTGGATTTATGACTAGTCATTCGACATGAATGAAAATGGTAAATGGTCACTAGAGATCGGTGTCGATAAATGATAGTGTTGCATAGCAACTCATCCATTCATGTGATAGTTTGAGACGAATTCGCCTGACTTGATAAAGTCCGATAGTTAAGCGGTCGTAAAGTCGTCACTTTAACCACAATTCTAGCACAAAATGATTTTTTTTTAAAACCTCCCAGATGAATTTTCATCTTTCAGAATCATGGACTGTATTAATAAGTGTTCATGTTCCCAATTGAGACCGGAAACAACGTCTCGTGCATTAAAAAAGATGGGAGGAGTTCGTCGCCAAACTCGACTGTGTGATTACTTCATTGGAACACTTTATCGTGAAGTGATCTATATCACTTCACTGATATCATTCTTCCTCTAAAGGAATTTCCACCCTAAACAGGTGATAAAAATTTAGTTATCATAAAAAAAGGGTTTTTTTTCAAAATATAGAAATATTAGTTACAACTCTCTAGACTATAATTTTTTATATTTCCGTTAAGAAACTGATTATACGGGAACTAATATTTTGATGTTTTGCCCGATTGTGCAGCAGAACCTGAGACAATTATGGATAAGGTTTCGAATATGAATCATCAAAACAAAATATAATTTAGTTGGCTCGTTCTGCTGAAGCTATTAAGACTGACTGTCGAGAGTCTGCAATCATATAAATATACAACTAGGAATAGTTCTCACTTCAGCTGTCCCCGCCTTTAATAAGAGCTGATATTTTGTATGGTCAACATTAGCTTCAGCCCTAGAATAAAGGTCCGTTCAAACATGTTGGTCAAACAATCATATAAAACATTGTTAAATGCAACACGTTTGACCCGTTTAAGCAGCAAAATCAAACACTTTCAAAATTGTTTCACGGTGTTGGAAGACGTTTTACTTTGCTTAAACGTTTCTTCCAACATCGACTAACATTTTTGAAAATACGCCATAATGTTGTGCCTGGTACTTAAATCCAACATTTTTGGATGCTGTTCCATTCGTTTGAACACCTCATATTCCAACACAATTCAACACTGCACAAACATCGTTCAACACAGTTTGATTATGTTTGACCAACACCTTTGATCCTTTTGAATGGACATTAAGACCAAAAACCCTAACGGAATAGTTCTGTCTAAAGATAGAATACCAAAACTAGTTGGTGCGACTTACCTCTGCCTCTCGTTTTAAATGTTAAGCACGATGTTTGGACAGTAGGACTATGAGCCACAATAAAGGCACTTGAAGTTAAATGATCGCCGTCTGACCGGCGCACTAGGCCACATCTTAACCCAAGAGAGATAATACGACCTCGGAAATGTTTACCGATTTCTTTATTCCACTGAAACAAAAATATAGGCACTGTTAAGTAACATCTTCTTGGGTTATTCAAATAAGGAATGAGATTCCTTGATTTATTTAAGGTACAATTTTAAAAGTCTATTAACCTAAGATTATGAGAAAAATATAATTATTCTGATATTCACAATTAAGGAAATCAAAGTTGTTAAAGTGGACGGATAAGAAACTTAGAAAACTACAAGAAGATTACAATGTTTCTTTGGTGTTCTGCACGCTGTCACAGTTAGGAGTTTTTGTTCTAGGTGTGAATCTTCAATAGTTTATTAGTCGTTTGCTAATTTACATCTCAAAGTCTTTTGCTATTTTTACGCAGTAAACGTCTTATCTCAATAGGGAAGAAGCAAATAACATAAACCAAAAAAAGTCACCAAATTTCCAAACCATTCGACACTACATACACTTATAACACTGATACAATACAATAAAAAGCAATACAATACAAAGCATTACAATACAATACAATACAATACAATACAAGGCAATACAATACAATACAAGGCAATACAATACAATACAAGGCAATACGATACAATACAATTCGTTACATCAAAATACAAGTCAATTTGATATAATACAATAAAATACAAATCCAGTTTAATGGCAACCTCCGAAAGGGACTTTTCAGTGTCATTTCACAATATTGTGGGTATTATATAGTCCGCAACAGCGGCTAATATGGCCCCCCTATAAAAGTTCGAGAGACTGATACTATGGTCGAACATCCATTTTGTATAGGTAATCATACGGTTTCGAGTTCAATTTGAAATTAATTTGCACGAGTGAGTTTTTCAAAAAGCTGAAATTGCACGAGCCGCTTTTACTTATCAATAATAAACATAAACAAATTTCGAGATACCTTGTTATGAAAATCATCTACTCGATCGTATGTTTTGCAAAGTATTTGGCTCTCCTTACTCGTAATTTCCCATTTCAATGGCATTTTCATTCTCAAATCACCCTGTTTTCTAAACGGGCAACCAAAAAGCAGTGCTTCTCACAGAGGTTTTGCTTTTAGAGCAGGTCTGGAGCTCAGAAATCTACTCAAGGCGCTCTCCATCGCCAGCCTTTTTAAATGTAACATTGCTAGAAACTCGTTTGTGTACGCGCCTTCAATGCGATTTGATTGGTTTATTTAGAAAAAGTTTTATTGTTTCTTAACCAATCGAATAACATTTGTAATCTACTCTCGTATTACACATTTTGCAATTGTATTACACATTTTGCATTCGTATTACAGAAGAGCTGCACTCCTTTCTTAGCCAATCAGAATCGAGTAATGTTTTCGTGTATATTATTAAAATGCTTACATAGATAAAGGCGCTATATAAATCAAATAATTTATTTATTCTTTAGCCGGTCACGGGTCAAAATAAAATTGCTAACTGAATTTACCTTTCTTGCTCGTCAGCATTTCTTATGCTCATTATTTTCCAAACTTTATTATTTAACTGACTTGGTTTCCTGGGTTCTGTGAAGCAGAAAGTTGTGCACGGGTTTTGCGACAAAACTTTTTATAAAAGGTTTAATTGGTCTTCGCCGCACGATGTCTCGACAATATATAATGAGCGCAAGCGAGTCCGCCGAAAACGAAAGTTACTAAGTCAGTAAGTGATACGGAAGGGAACCCACATTTTTTTGAACTTATAAACCCAGGGGCGGATACAGGGGGGTGAATTGGGTGAATTTCCCCCCCCTCCTTTTCTTCAATTTTCTGCTACATTCTTTGTACTTGCCACCCTTCTTCTCCTAAAGTCAATGGTAAATTCTTTGTATTATTCACACACCCCTCCCTAATATCTGGATCCGCCATTGAAACCATAGGAATGATACTATACTATAAGACGATGTGTTACTTAATATAAGTATAATTAACACACCCTTAAAACTATCTCCGTAATTTAGAATCGCAATGTGAAATGTTTTTATCCGAAGTTCTGGAAATCTTCTTTCTTTGCAGCTAACTTTGTCATAAAATTTTGCGTTCAACCAATTCACTTGCGGTAAAACCAAAACAGACGTCCCCTATTTGTTCATTATTAAAATACTTCATGAAACAGCTATTTGGGTGTTTTGTTTGTGATTTAAACAGGTGCCACAAAGTATCACAGAACATCTTATAAATTGTTTGTGTACTGAAAATGAAGCTCATAAATGATTTATCGCAAAAGCTTCCAAGCCTCGTCGTGCGACAGTAACGTAACAGGGTTTGGTAGTTGCTCGTTTTAAAAAAACCGGCTTAGAAAATACTGTTGCTTGTTAACCCTTCATAGCGTTGCAGATTCGATAGTTTTTGAAAGAAGATTTGAAGACGCGTGGAGAGAAAATGTTTTTACATTAAAGCTACAAACCAAGGTAAGTCAAAACTTGCAAGAAAACAAACGCTAAATAGAATTCTAGATAAAACAAATTAATAAGAATCGAATACAAATTCCCAAAAATTTACCTATGAGTTATTGGTTCTGACGTATGTTTTAATTTTTATATACCGAGTCTCGCCGCTATCTTTTATCTGGGGAAAGGGATTCGATTAACTTCTGTTCACCATCGCCCTTTTTATGCTCACATGTATCTTGCGAATTATTTCTAAATCGAACATCACATTTCTTTACTTCTCCAAAAGTCTCAATAAAAACTGCTAAGCTTGCAAAAAAAGTTCTCGCACGTTGCTTATTTGGTATTGTCGCTAAAATGGACTTTAATACTTATACTTCTGCATTTCGTCCACCTGCCATTCTTTCGTTATAAAAAATATAGAAATATACTTTACAAAAAATTGAAGCAAATTTTTTGTTCCACGACAATCTCAATCCGGCTGCTGTTTAGACATAACTTCTACTTTTTAATCACGCTAATAAGTGTTTAGTTGAAGGTTATCTGATTTCAAGTGAATGGGAAAATTTAATTTATCACAATGGCTTTGTTAAGGCGGTATTTGATAACACCACAATGCCATTCGAACTTTTCATGTGTTTATAAACATTGTTATTTCAATATATAGCAAAGAGTTGCACACTTTTCATTAATACGAATTGAACGAACAACTGAAGACAACCATAAACTTTTAGTCAATTCGTAAACACTTTTTGTCTGTTGTTGTTAATTCAAAAATAAGCTTTCCGCTTTGCGGCTTTTATTTTGCCGACGATTAGCTGGTGGCCATGACAGGAATGTGTTAAGATTGTACATGGCGCCTTTACGCTGCAAAACAAGCCTTAAAACTTTCAAATTGCATATGCATGGTGCAATTTTTGTGGTAACTTTCAAAGTATGACAATGTGGTGAAGTTGTTATAAATCTTCAGTTTGAAGTCAAAGTGCTGGCTGGAAGAATCATAGCTTTCATATATTTCAAAGTAATGTAATCGTTTACGAGAAATTAAAGCGCTGGGCTCTAGAAAAACTAATTTAAACCAAACTTCAATGCGATTCTTTCAATTTTTATTTACAAACAAGGGCGGTTTAATGATATTAATTATTTTTTACCGAAAATTCGTACTTGAGAGAAAGAGTAACCGCTAAGGCCATTTAAAAGAAAAACAGATTTATCAAGTTTACCATCAGAATTTTCACACAAATGCATACAAAAATCAATGGAAGGGTTTTGTCCAGGGTTTTGTCACACTGTTAACTGTTACGCAACATGTGAAATATTTCTCGACTTTTTCGTCATATGTTTCTCTTATTAAAAAAATAAATAAAAGTCAATACGTTGGCAAAAGTAAATCAGTAGGTATGCTGATGATAAATTGACAATTTTTTTATGTGACCTTATTTGGAAATCCTACAAAATGTTCGAGCGGGGAACGTTGTTAACAAACCAATGTAAAGCCTAGAAAGAAAGACAAGAAAATTTCTTTGCATGGTAACAGTTCCTTAACAGTTGGTTCTCTCTCAGCACTCCTGATCGTTCTTGTCGCTCAACTTTTTGTTTTACTCCACTGATTTCCAGGAAATAAAAGTCTTCCGTTGACGCTTAATGGCGGAACAGACGTGCAGTAAACATTTAACGGTTATTATGATTGCCGAGTTGTACGACATCATATGTGATATTTTCAGATATTCTGGTTGTTTAAAACTTGCAAAAGAGAGCGAAATCAAAGTTTACGAAATGAGAAAAAACAGAGAACTTGCTGTCGCAGTAAACAACCATTTTAAAAACCTTGAAAACAGCAGTGCGACTTTTTCAGTATAGTGTAAAACGTTTTAAAAACGTAATTATAATTTTACATATATATTTCCTCTGCGTGACCACTTTTATTCACGATTATAAACTTTTCAAATATTATTTCGAACCTCCCTAACTCACAAAACGTTTTTCAATTCGTGTCTTAAATTCTTACTCAAAATGAAAAAAAAGTGGAGAGAAGCTTAACTTAGTTACAAAAGAAACATGGCGAAAATAGATTTATACTGATATTGCTTACTTTGACATTAATGGTACTTTAGCAGGAAACATGAGTTATGTATGAAAATACAATAGCTAGCACCTGCGAGTGCATCGGCTCCTTTGAATAAAATTCTAAGTAAAGAAGTTGTCGAACAATCGGGGTTCATTCACATGAACACAAGTTGTATAAATAACACTAAAAATGAATTAAGATGAGAAACTCACAAACTAATATTTGCAGCATTTATTGGAAAATATTTGCTTAGGGGTATTACACAATGATCTATAAGTTTATATTATTTTATTCAAACTGTTAAATGTAATAGTTCGATTGTAATTCACTGTGCAAGTTTTATCAGCTGAAGCAGCGGGCAACAACAGACGGCCAAAATGCCAACAGACCAAAGTAACGCGCCGATTATAAACACACGGTCAATTACAGCTGCTACAAAACCAGGTGAAACACCAGGAAGTGTGTAATAGCGGTACTTTAAAATGGTCATAGATGGCGTTAAAATGACTGTCATGTAAATAAAACCAGCAAAAATGGACGCTAACGCTCGCAGTGGAAATACATCACAATGCTCATCCCGCGCCCACCTGAAAAATCCAGAAATTCCTTTCCACAAAGTCGTAATCGTTATTGCAACTATCAAGAGAGACATAGCGTTTGTGCTTTTACTTAAAATGTTTTCTATGTAGTCGTCGTTAACACATTTTGAATCCAGAGCACATTGCCAGCACGTTAGGCCGGCGTTTCCTCGTCTAAGGAGATACAATTCCATTGTGACTGTTGATACCGGAATATCCTGCAAAAAACTCGCTGCAAGGGTGAAACACAACTTAATTTTTACTGTCCAGTGCCAATATTCTTGTAAAAAGTTTGCCTCCATTGATGACATAATCAACAGAGCAACCCAGTAAAAGAAGTGAAGAATAAATATCCCACAAGCGACGGAAAAAAAGAATGTATAAATGTTCAACCCCGTTTCATAAGTGTCAATATGCTCGGCAATCTTCTTGGTGGAAAAAGCATCAAGAACCCCATCAGAGGTGCAAAGTTTAGCAGCAATATTAGAACTTTGTATTGCATTCAAACTGCTGTTTCGAGGCAAGGACATTTTAATAGTCTTGTTCTGTAGTTTAAGTGTTTCATAGATGACCAAAGCTCCTCTAGATTCTACGAATACGCCAGCACAAGAAAATAAATCAAAACCTTGAAAAAGTAGGAATATTAGAAATTCTGCAACAATGCCTCGGTTAACTCCTTCGCCAGTAGGAATAACGGCTTTCTTGTGTGCCTTTCTAGCCATTACTAGATCGAGGAAAAATTTCCAGAGGAGACAATTGCAAACGCGCGCGGCTAAACTATTCCGGCAATTGAAGAAAGTGTTAAGAACCGTTTGATAGCAATGTTAAATGTTTAACAGGTATAGATGTTTGAAGCTTTCATAATTCAAAAACAGTGCTGTGGTTAAACCACCTTGTTTGAATAATTAATTTTGTGCACAGTCTTCAACAGGTGCAGTAATGAAAAATAAACAACAAGAGCATGCTACATAACGTCAAGACAAACTAAGATTCAAAACCGTAATGTTAAAGAAAGTCATAAAAAGTTCCCATGCAATATTATTCATTGACGGAGGAAATATCTGTTCAAAAGTTGAGAGTCACTCGAGATTACATTAATTTCGAGATGGAGTTTGATGAAGAAGTGCCTCCACCGCGACAAAAGAATTCAGTTAGATTCAAAGACGAGATCGATATTGCGAAGGAGTTAATAGCATGCGTCGACGAGAACCAAGAAGACATTTCTAACCTGATTCCAAACATTGAGCTGATTCACCAGCACTGGAAAAAGCTCCACGAGGGAGCCCACACTCCGAACCACGGAATGGACTTTTTTCCCTCCAAGAAATTTAATGACGATCTTAAACTTCAAGCAATGCTTCAGAAGGATTTAAAAAAAAGTTTGTCGACCATTGAAAAAGAAACCAAAAAGATATCGGAAGGCTTAAAGAATGAAAGAAAACGCGCTGGCATGCAGAACGAAAAACTTCAAAAGCTAAAAAGAAAAACTTCAAAGTATGAAATTCTGATCAAGGAAACCAAAAAAGAAATTGAAAAGTACAATAACAAATTGGAAGAAGTTACAAAACTTCTTAAAGAACGTGATAAAATTAGGGAGAGAAAATTATGCAAATATCGATAAGCGCTAACGAGATAATCATTATTATTAAAAATAATATCTATTTATCATATTTACGATGCTTCTGCGACCTAAGGCAGGTCCGTAATTTATTATTCACAGGCCATGTTAACCGCAAACGTTTGGTTAAAATCCAGTTGCTCTTTCACAAAATTTCAACAGGAACTCTGTAAAAGCAACTACAAGTTAGTATATAAATTATGAGTTTTCGTTTTCTTAAACTCGAGAAGTTTGAAAGCGGCCATGTCTGGACAGAATGACAAAGCAATTGTCCGGAGACTTTCAAGTGGAAGCTTCCTCGAATTTGAAATCAAATCTGCAAAAAATTTGATTGCACAAGCAGAGAAATGCGAAAGTGAATTATTACCGGCAATACAGTTAGTATCTATTTATCGAAAGCAATTTCGGGAAGGACGGCAAAACCAAAGTCATGAAAAAATCGCCGATCCTCCACCTTTCTTTCCAAAAAAGAAATTCATGGACAATCTAAAAAGCAACTCAGCAAGCCAAACTGAACTGAAGAAAAGACTCTTCGCTATCGATAACAAATTTTTGTCACTTTCTGCTGCCTTACAACAAAGCCGACTGAAAAACCGTGAACAAGATGAAAGAATGGACGAGTTAGAAGATATATTTTTGAACAGTGAGACAGTTATGAAAAGGATGAAATCAGAAATGCAGAAATACACCAACCGTGTAGAAATGCTCAACAAAAAGATTGAGATGGCGTTAAACTTAAAATGAAACCTAGCCTGCAGGAATGACCGAGGCAGTGAGTGATGAATATTCTGGCGGACTCTATGGATTGAAATTGTGAATTATTGATTCATAAATTTGAATATTCAGCATATTTTTAGGTTTCAATACACGTATCTTGTCACCAAAAAATACAACTGTCTATATTAGACTTAGTTTCTAGTCTTATATAAGTCAAAGACGTGTAAAATTCACGGAAAAGCTAGGTACCATTGCCGGATTTCATACCGGGAGAGCCTGAGTACAAGTCCTTAATTCTCATACGTACAAAATATGACAAGTATAAAAAGAAAGACCACACTATGAATAGCGAAATCTTAAAGTTTGATGTTAGACGGATGAACAGTTAACGAAATATAGCAGTTTTAAAGTACAAAACTTTCTAAAGAAGTGCATGGTATCTTGACGATTCTTCACATAGTGTCCGGACGCCAACATTTAGTAATTTTTGTATTTTAAAACAGCTGTATTTCATAACTGTTCATCCGTTGAACATCAAACTTTGGGATTTTGCTATTCATGGTGTGGTCTTTCTTTATATACTGGTCATATTTTGTACGTATGAGAATTAAGGGACTTGTACTCAGGCTCCCGGGTATAAAATCCGGCAATAACTAAAAAATCCTGACGTCATTGTTTAAATTCTACTTAATTAGCATGCAACTTTAGAAAGCTCACTAACAAGACAAATAAGATTCGAGTATAAATTAAAACTTGAGAATCATTGGCGTCTGTTCTTCAAGCGGTTCCAAAATACTGAAAACAGCTGGGTGGTAAATCCGTTAATGAACCATACAGCAGAACAGTGTTTAGCATGTCACTAATATTTTTTCAGATTTTACAAATCACTCTCAATATACAGTACTTAAGTTTTTGTAAACTTATTAGAAACTGGCGCACACATGCTAATTAAGGGAAAATATAAACAAAGAGTCCTTAAAAATTTCATCTCTCCGAGTTGTTCTGTTCTTATGAAAAGATTTAAATTCGGAGAGTTTACGTTTTCGTTTCTCAATGTAATTAATTCTTTTTAAAGATTACTCTCTGCTTCGGAAATGGCAAGAATTCAGTGCTGTTTGTAAACGCTGCATCTCGTAAAACGCAATAATTATTTGTAAAACTTGAATTCCGTTGACTGTATTCAAAAAACCTGTTTCTTCCTGTCTGTTTCCACAGTCATTTGGTTAAAGAAATATAAAGCAATGTTTGTTTATTTTTTATCGATATAATTTCAAAGAAATGAAGCGCTCGTTGTATTCAATGAATAGATAAAACAATTTTTAAAAAGAAACTTTTATTAGTTTTTAAGAAGTATATTCATTGCTCTTTATGTAAAACACTTCTTTCATATTAGATTTGTATCAATTTGCTAATTCGATTGATGTTCAATTTTGATGTTTCTTGAACTATTTATCACACAATTCAAGATAGATGCTATGACACCTGAGAACGAAAATAAAAATTGAAAATTTTACCGAATACATTTTTTAGCTGTTTTAGCCTATATATTAAGTCAATTAGAAACAAGGAAATTTGATCTAGACAACGAACATAATATAGTAATAATATATTTTTTAAAACAGCTTTATTATGACAAAATGTGTTCAGTATTATTTACACAAAACCTTTTCATATCAATAAGGTATTGAATTAAGTCTAACCATAGGTAAAGATAATTTTGTTGAGCTGTAAATATATTAAAACTTGTAACTGGACATCTTTATAACGGAGCACTTAACTAAAACCTTTTAAAATGTGTACATTATACTCTTCGACTTTTGAGCAAAATATTTTATTAAACTCTATATCAAAATATAATTCATTTTAATAAATGACTGAAATTACACGTTCTCGAGGGTTGTCAAAAAGATTTGAAGTAGGTGGAGATATTGTGAAGTAGACGCAACTGGGGTCCGTAGCAAAATGAAGTTGACTTAACATTGAGAAAAATTGCCTTTCCTCTGAGAAATTTTAACAAGTCTCACTTCCTGAAAAGAACATTCATTCGATTAACGACTAATCAGCTGTTGTACATATCGCGTTGTTAATCTGTACGCGGGTTGTTTAAACTATTTGAACTTGCTACAAAAATCACTCAACAAGCAAAGAGGGGACAAGATATCAACAAAAAACATTTTTATTGACGACTGTCTTCAGGATATATTGAATGTTCTTCATATTAGCCGACTCCGTTGTGGAGAGTAGCGGTTGGAGTTTGCCGGTTGCCGGCTTCTAATGAAATCCCCAATTCTCTGTTTATTGTAACGTATAATTGAATATGCACAACTTCATGAGCTTGCGGCTTTTCAAGAGAAAAATAACGCGGCACTAATAATATTATGTGAGGGGGAAGGGGAGGAGATCCAGGGGCAGCGAAGTTGAAAACACACGTAATACAAACAAAACACAGTCGCCAAGACATACACAGGTAGCCCAGGCTGACGATGACTAATTTATTCTTTATATATAGTAAATTCGTGGAAAAACAGAGAAAATAGATTTGAGGGTTTAACTCCTTCGTGACGACGACAAAGTCAAAATTGAAGATTTTTTGTTTTGTTAAAAAGCCAACTTTGAAAGCAATTTTCTCGACTTTGACGACATCAAATTAGGTCATGTTTGGGTTCGTTGGAAAGCTTGTTTCAAGATCTATCATTTCAAATTTTTTATTTAGGTCGTCAATAAAAATTATGGCAGCCAAAAGTTCACCGTTCCTCAGGGAACGAAATTAGCTTGCGCCGTCACAAAAGGGTTAATATTTCTATTGCGTATTTTACATATGGATATGATCAAATGTGCATCACAAAGAAATACAGTTTTCAAGAAATGATAGTTTACAACAGCGGCCTAAATAAATTAATAACCGTTGATAGATGCCCTATTTAAAACTATCCTGTTCTTTCCACAATTGTGTGGGCTATATATTTACAGTAGTCACGTCTACCAACGAGTCACTATATATGCTCTGTTTTTAAGATATTCAAGGAGTTGTGAAAATGATTTATACCAGGAAGTGATGGCATCTTAAAGTGGCAACATGCAGAAGCCATGTACGCTGTTTGTTTTCAAAGTTAACCTATGACCCTTTAGGGAAGGATCGTTTTGTTTTAGAGGGTGAGAAAAATAGTTTTGAAAATATAGAAAACAAAATGCTGTAGAAACGTTCACTGAGCTCCCTTTTGTTCCTGTTGGCGCGGCAGGGAAGAAAAAACCAAACCGAATTTATACCTGATCTTACCACAGGCAGACAAGTAAAAATGTTCCTGCAGTCTTACGAGAAAGAAAATGAAACATTGTGTAGCCTACTGTAGGGAAAAAATTCCTATAGTTGTAGTACTCAAATAAAATATTTCCCATATTGGGAATAAAGTTCTTGCCATTGCTTTTTTGTGAGACAAAAATATCTTGCAAGCATGTTCACCTGGGTGGCAAAAAATTATTGCATGGATTTAATTTTCCAACCCCCTTCCTTAAAATATGAAGTGCTGCACTTAGATGTTCAAACTTTGAGATTATTATAAATGTTGTATTTTACCTGATTAAAAGTTTAATAACTTACATTATAGTTATTTTTGTTTATAGCGAGTTTAGCAGAGAGTTCAGATGTTTCACGAGTGCTGGTGTACCCTCATCACCCAGCCCACCCCACCTTGATCGTGCTGGTGTCAGCTATCTTAGTTTGTCATGGAGTCAACCTGAGTGTAATGGAGGTAAGTGGTTTGTGATACTGATGGTGAAATATGGTGATGGTAACGACGTTGATGAAGATGACAGTTGACAATGGCGCGGATTGGTGATTTTTGATGATCAATCATGATGATGACGATAACATTGACGAACGTTGATGATAATGGTGATGATTGATGATTACGATAATGATGATTGACAACAAAGGCAACAATAACAATGATGATGACGGCAATGATAGCAATGAGCATTGATGATGATGACAATGTTTATGTCGGTATGTTGGTAATTAGAGTGATGACGATGATTATAATATTGTTTATGTTGATAATTAGAGTGATGATGATGATGATGACGATGATGATGTTGTTGGTGATGATGATGGTGATGATTATGGTTATGGCTGATATTTGATCTCTAGTTTTTTGTCAGAGTAATGGTGAAAAACTCATTTCCCTGAGGAATGGAAATGAGATTTTCACCTTACTTTGACAAAAGGCAAGAGATTTTGAATGTGTAACTATAAAGTCAGAAATTTTTAAGGTCAAGTGCCTTAGCTATTTTTATAAGGCTTTAAGATCTAATACTAACTGGGTTTAGAACTTTTTCTGGGCTAGGTTGTTAACAGCTTTAGGTGGAGCTAAAATTCAAGCTACAGTTTTTTCTTTTAATTGAAGATTTTCGGCTCTTTATCTCGATCTACTCAGATTTTTTACGGAAGAAACAGTTTATCCAAAAATTATAGATCAAATTCATCTAAAAAATATGGTTTTGAAATTTAACCCTTGGTTAGTGCTTATTTGTTTATGAAAAACTAGGCCCTCGACAAATCAAATTACGACTGACAAATAACAGGTTTGAAAATGGACGACTGGAATCATTTCTTACGAACGGTCATTTCGGGATTTATTATATCAGTGCCCTAACAACTGAAGTCACAGTCATAATTTAAGTTCTGATAATTTGTAACAGTTTCTGACATCAATCACTCTCTCGATTTAGTGTTTTTTAGATGCTCTTGATATATATTTATTCAAAGTATTGCATAATTCGTTTTCTCAAACACTATATAATCCAGTACTGTACACTAACTTTCTTCTTTTTACTTTTTGAACAGCGGAAATTACAGAGTACGAGTTGGATATGGAGGATGAGTCAAACGTATGTAGTGCATTTTGTGTCTGAATTATTTTAGGTCGAACTTGTTGTTTTTATTGATTTATGTGTTTATAATGTCATTTGAAATTCTGTCTCTAAAGGAGTTTAACAGTCAAGAGAAAAATGTTACTTGAACCATCGTGCTAAACATGTAAGCTCGTAATTAGCTGCTTTCCAATATTCCGGTAACAAACCATAATCTGTCTTCAGTACGCGTCTACTCCTACACACCTTCTACATTTCCTGTGCTGGTTGTCAGGATCTCTACACCATTTCTCTTTTTCTAGTTGTTGTTTTTGGCCATGACATCATAGATCTGAGGCGCTTTCCTTCTGGTTTGAGAGCTTTTTTCTGGTTAGCATCTCGATCCTTACCAAGTATATATGATCTTCCGACGTCTATTTCCCTTTAATGCAAGTCTTCTATTCTTTAGTAATATATGTTTAAATTATATACCGTATATAAAAGAAAGAATACTTACTAACGTTTCGTACGTTAGTCAGTAAGTATTCTTTCTTTTATAAGGTGTATAATTTGCATATTTATTACTAAATTGTTTTTTTTTTAAAAATACCGACGCAGCTCAAACTAGTTTACCGCTAGTTAGTTTTCTATTCTTTATCTTTGTTTGATAAAAAATGTGGCCAAAAACTTTGTAGGATTCTTTCCAGATACTTGTTATCAAAACCTGCCAACATTGATACTTACTGTAAGTTGGCTTCAGGATTCCATGCCGAGTCTCTGCACCATATAGCAGAACTGCTCTTACATTGCTTAAATAGACTTTGACTTTGGTCTTTGTGCTGAATTTGTTTGATTTCCAGATTGATCGAAATAGAATGAAGGCCGCTTTTGCTTTCTTCTTCCTTGATGCAATAAATCTTTTTTGGTTCGTCCATCTTTACTGATGACTGATCCTTGTTATCTGGTGAAACGTCTCCGCGTAGAAATTTTACTCCTTAATCAGTTTCACTTTTGTTTGTAATTTTATCGTTTAAGTCCTAATCATTTTCAGTACCCATCGCCCCAAATAAAAACGAAATCACCACCTGTTTCTTTTTGCTTGAATTTAAAGAACGCTTCCTGTTCCTATAGCTTTTCGGGGCAAAATGTCATTCACTGACTCAGTCTCGGTTCCATGTCTTACGTTTGTCGATCAGGTTTTAACGCGTAGTAATCGGGTTTTGCTGCAAAGCTTTGTTGTCATCCTCTACTCGATCAACCCAGAAGAGAAAGATTATTGAAGACAAAAATGGAAGACAGCATTAAACAAATAGAAAAAAACTCCTTCCAAGGGAAAAAAGATAAATCACTCCATTCTTTTATCTTCGAATCTAACAACACTAACAGCAAATCGAACTCGCTTTGATTTACAGTTGAAGGAACGCATTTATATAATCCACGATTGCTACTAGTTCTTATATAAATTGACTTAAGGAACAACAAAATAAAGAATTCTGTATCTCTCACCAGGGTTATGGCTTCCTTGTAGCGTATAGGGGACTGGAGAAGAGATTCCAGGTTGAAAAGCTACGGAGAAATACTTTTTACAAGTTTAGGGTAAGTATCAAATCTGTTTGTGGTTTAGAAATAAGTGGCTCAACTTTTAAGGCAATTTACTGTCCACTGTCCAGTGGAGAACCGACTGCATTGTTAAACTCTTAAATTGAGTAATGAGTTCTTCTACCTCTTCCACAAACCAATGTAAAAAGTATTTTGCTAGATAAACAAAAAAAAACGTATCTAGCCGTTTTAAATAATTTAATTGTGTATTCTGTTATTCAATTTGTAGGTTCAATAGATGCTTTAGTAAAAAAGTAGCATTTTATAAAAATATCAAATTTCTTGCTCCTGGTGTTAAGCGAAAACCCCGATAATGTAGTTCGAAGGAAACAAACATTGATTTTCTTAAATAGTATCAGTGTATATATTCACTCGCTTTGTACAGTTAATTCATATGGCTGAAGATGATGTTAAGTAACATCGAAACATGCCCCATTCTATTAAAAGAGTCGTTTTGATTTTTAAAATTATTTCTTCATTTGTGCTGTTGAGACCTTTTGAAAACAGACATTGATATGAATATAGATGAAACTTTATAGCGGTTTCCAAGCTATAATGAGACAAACTGGATGTTTAAAATAAGGGAAAGTGAGGTATTTGTTCGCATGTAAGATTGGTAAAGTTGCAGGAAGCCCAAAATATCATCGCAATAATGAGGTACAAATGTGACCCCTAACATTTGAGTTCCGGTTACTGTTTGATATTAAATTGTAGTTCACATCTCTGACACAACTACAGAATCTTACACTCTTTTCATATGTCAGCTTGCAGCAACCAATTCAGTTGGGTCAAGTCAGTGGAGTGATATTGCTATTTTTTGTACCGTTCCAGAAAAACCAGGTAAGTTCATAAAAAAATCTAAACTTTCAATTTCGAAATATTTAAAACATACTCCTTAGTTTTTGTTGGTCTGTTACCTGAAAAGCCGTATCATCTGAAATTACCCCTTCCAGTTTGTTGATCTTTAAACGGCATGTTTTTGAGCCAAATATGATCTTACCGACCAAATTTGGGCTTATCTACCAAACATGGGCTTCACTGGTCTCCCTAACGCGCTGGCACCGCAAAGAACTGTGGGATGCACATTTTGTCCGGACGACAAAAACAAAAAAAAAAAACCGTTTTAGGATTGGGCTTACCATAGGTATCCCAATAATAGTATATAAGTTTTACTTTCTTTCATTTCACAGGCCGGCCGCTGCCACCAGTGCTTCAAGGAAAACCCAAAACGTCATCATTTACCATTGCATGGGGTAAGAGAAGGTTTTCGTTCTGTTGATACATGTATACAAGCTACCTTTTATGGCAGATAGAGCTTTGCGCAATCTGTTCTTTGGGTTTGCACTTGTATGTTTTCTAATCGCGTTTGTCGTTGATCGCAGGCATAATTTTACCGCCATTGGGGCTTTTTTGTCTATCTATCATAAAAAAAATTAATGCTATCGTCACTTGCTAAGGAAGTGGTTGTCCATTCTTCCTAGCCAGTGGCTAATGTTTAATCGCACGACTGCTCAGGTCTTGGCGTGAAAGTGGAATTTGGAGAAGAAGGAAATTCGTAATACCCGAAGAAAAACCCTCGGAGTCAGATTCAGATCGAAAAATCTCGTGTAGATCATGGAGGTGGGAGGTTGGCTGATGACTTCTGCATGGGTAACCAGGTTTCCCTTTCGTTGTACAAACTCATTCACCTCCTTACTTCATTTTAACCTGCTTAAGTGTGAATGAGATTTGATTGATGCTCGATAGACTTGTAAGGTTTATGGTCGAATGGTTAAAGAACCTAATAACCTTCTTTGCTATATGTTTTTGGTCTCCTTTTCCCTATTGAAATATGACGTTGACCATCAATAAGTAACAAATGTGCTTTGAGAAATCGGACAAAAGACTAATGAAGTGTCGCACCTAGAACAAAAGATCCTAACCGTGACCTTGCAAAACACACAAAACATTGAAACATTGTAATATTCTTTGTACTTATCTGCCCAGTCCACTGTAACAATTTTGGTTTTCGTCTGAACTCTTTGCACGCTTTACTGAGGAAGGAGAGTTTTGTAAAGCATACTTGTAAATAATAATAACAATAAAGATATTATGGCAGTGGCACATAAAAAGTAAAATTTTTGTTCGAAAATTTGTTTAGACGCCCCATCAGATACCGGAGGAGCCAACATAACCAAATTCATGGTAGAAATGGACGATGGCCAAGGTGCGTTTGTTTTTCTCCATTTTGACTGGGAGGATATTGACATAAAAAAGCATTAGTTCATTCTTTTTTTTAACTCAATATCAAATAGTATGAAATCTTGTATTGCAGGGGGCTCTTTTACTGAATTTTACTCTGGTCTTGAATTGGAGAGAACAGTCGAAGGTTTATCACCAGGCCACTGGTACAGAGTGAGGATAGCTTGCGCCAGCGAAGGAGGGATTAGTGATGTAAGCCTTAATGATTTCCTTTCTTTGTCTGTGGTGACCGTCTATTTATATGCATAGAAAACGGCGTTTTACCTTTTCCTTATATGTATACATCCCTGAGCAATTTTACACCACACATCCCAGCTATATCTCACCATTTCTCCCCGTTTTATGATTATCTTACAGTGGTCGAAGATTTCCAAAATTCGCACTGTTCCGGTGGCTCCTGGGAAGGCCAAAGCGCCTGTTATATCACGTTTTGTGAAACCACAACCAACTTCCATTCACGTTCAATGGGGTAAGTTAATCAATTGTCCTTCACTGCTAATAACAATGATAACAGCAAGAGTTGTATATCAATTGTTTATCTCGTGTTTGCCATTGTTATATTCTCCAATGAACTTACAAGCAGATACGAGATTGACCGTTGAGCATCGTAGATAATCTGCTAATACCTCTCATATATTTAAAATGCATATGAAGGAAATTTTTTTTCGTTAGTTCAATTAGGCTCTGACGTCATAAAAGTCACTCGCCTTCCCGATTTTGCATTGTGGTGCCGTACATGTAGAGCTTTAGAAATATGGGAAATCCGTTTGTTGTTAATCTACGTATAAGTAAGAGAATGTACGACTATGTATGTACTAAAAATATTACTTACAAATATGTTACCTCTCAATCCACACTTCACTGGCAACTTTTCAAAATTCACAAACTTTTGCGCTTTATTACGTTCGGTTTCAGTCTCTCATCAATTTCATTAAATTCTCGTTCTCAGTCTCTTCAGTTACTATGTAGGTATATTACCATGCCTGGTTACAAATAGCATTCTCGAAGAGGCCACTTTGTTTGAATCTATTGGTACGATAGATAGCTGTGTGGAGTTTTTTCCCCAGTGTCCTCTTTTTCGCTATTGGAGGACACTGGGAAGAAGTCGAAATCTCGGAGAAAAAAGACGGAGAAACGCTTGCATGACCCTGAATGGTGGTCCGGCAAGGAATCGAACCCGAGACCTCCCGCACAGCAGACTGGGTCTTAGATAGTCCTCTAGAGCGGCTCACATATAATATCATCAAGAAATGCCCTCAGAAGAACAGACAGACCACAACACCGGGATCACTACC